>VSMD01055297.1:0-34323 GCA_008750895.1 Mirza zaza
TAAGGTAACATATCCATAGGTTTTGGGGGTTAGATATTGACAACTTTGGGGCAGTGGTGGGGGGCGTTATTTTGCCTACTACAGCAAGAAGCAGCTGACACCTCTCTTATTTAATATAGCACAGGGGATTCCAGACATTTAAAGCGAGAAAAAGCTATATGTATTAGAAAGGAATATATAAAGGTCTCTTTGGGCACATGACGTGCTTAGGTAGAAAATTTCAAGGAATCCATAAAAAATTATTAGAACTAATATGTGAGTTCAGCATGGTCACAAGTTCAACAAACAAATTCAATTGCATTTCTATATTACAAACAATCGGGGCACTGAAAATACAATACCATTTATAGTCACCCCAAAGAAAATGAAATACTTGAGTTAAAGTTAACAACACGTGCAAGATCCAGCTGCTGAATATTACAAAAAAGAGATGAAATAAAGCAAAAAGATCCAAACAACAGAAGAAACAATCCATGTGCATGGATTTTTTTTATGTTTATGGATAAAAAGATATATCTATCTATCTATCTATCTATATGTATATATATATGTGTGTGTATATATATATAGAGAGAGAAAGAGAGTAAAGATGTTAGTTATTTCAATATTTACCTATAGTTTCAATGCAGTTCCTATAAAAGTTTTGACAAAACTTTCAAACACATAGACAAGTTTATTTTAAATTTATGTGGAAAGACATAGACTCTCAAATAGCTAAAACAATATTTAAAAAAAACACAACAAAATAAGAAAAATCACTTTATGTGATATGAAGCCCTACAACAATAACCAAGACACTGTAGTATTGGGAGAAGGGAAGAAACATAGACTAGTGGAACAGAATAGAAAACCAAGAAAGAGAAATTGACATATTTATCCATTAATGAATGTGTACATAACTTTTTTTCTTTATATCCTTAACTTTTATGTTGTCAAAATTATACTAGTTACATAAAATAAGATACTGAATATTCCTTTATATATTATTTTTAAAGCAGTTTGTATAACAGAGAGGCAATTCATTTTTTAAAGGGAGAAATAAAACTGAATTGAGCCTCACACTCATTATGTTGTAAATTTTTGACTACTGATACAATCTTTTAATGCATCTATTTTTCTTAGTAATTTCACAGTTTTATTTATGATATATAATCCAGACATATGTGAAATAAATATATAATGATATAGAATATAAAAAGATATATATGCATTTCAAAATCTGTCTGTTTTCAAGTTTATTGGCATAAAATTATTCATACTTTTTCTCTTTTAAATTTTAAATATGTATTCTATATAGTGTGTTTTTTTCTCAAATAAAATTTGTCTTTGCCTTTTGTTTTATCAAGCTTCACAGAGATGAGTCTACTTATTAAACTTTCCAAGATTAAACTTTTTTTTTAATTCTCTTTATTTTTTTTTGTTTTTCTATTTCAATTTGTTATTCCTTTATGACAGATGTTGGCATAAGGCCATTATGGCTCTCTGCCTAGTTTTGTAAATAAAGTTCTATTGGAACACAAATACATCCATTAGTTTACATTTGGTCTGTGGCTGCTTTCTTCTTACAGTGACAGAACTAAAGTAGTTGTGATAGAGGATGTGTGGCCCACAAAGTCTATAATATATACTCTCTGATCATTTCTTAAAAAAAGAATTTGTAGGAGTCTACCCTTTGCTATTTTCTTCCTTTTTAGTTATTTGATGTTATACTGTTGCTCTCTGACTTACTTTTTGTAGTGAATACTTAATTCATGAATTTTTAATCTCCCCTTCCAAAACATAGTTTATGGCTATAAATGCCCCTGTAAGTACTGATTTAGCTATGTTTCACAAGTTTTAATATGTGACATTTTCATCATCATATTCATTTATTTACATTTTGTAATTTTCATGATCATTTTTACTTTGACTTAGGAACTATTGACAAATATTTTCTCATTTAAAAACTTCTTAGAAAATAGAAATAGGCTATGTATGTTATTAATTTCTAAATTCACTGCCTTAGAACTATAGATTATAGTCTGATGTTGATTCATTGGCATTTGGTGAAATTGTTTTGTAGCCTTTTCCAAGATTAATTATTATAGAACAATATGTTCTTTCACTGTTGAGTATCAGATTCTATATATATCTATTCAATCATGCTCTTTTTCTACACATTATCAATTTTTGAGAAAACTTTTTAAATTTAGCACTATGATTGTATATTTGGAAAATGATCTTCCTACTTTCATTTTTTTTACCATGTGTATACCTATACTTTTGGTAAAAACATTTATATTTTATATTGAATTGCTTATTAGTCTTTAATAATTAACTGCTTTACCCTACTTATTTTCTTGCCTCAATGTCTATTTTGTAAAAAATTACTACAACAGCTTTCTTTTAGTTGTTATCCAAGAAATATTTTTTTCTTTGAGCTTGCTCTTAAATCATGTTTAGCTGGATCTTTTGTTGGTAACAAAGGTGGACTTTGTTATTTTACTGTATTTGAGAAGTTGTGTTTTTAAAATAATATAGATAATATGCTAATATTTATTGTGCTATTGACAAAATTGAATATTTTTCTATCATTTTTTGTTTTATATTTTCCGTACTTTTTTTGACTAACATATATATTACTAATTTAATTGTATTAATTGAATTTCTCAAGCTTTATTTATTATACCCACCACTAGATATCATAAATATTAAATGTCATATTTTCTTAGTCATTTAAATTTTTAACATGCATACTTGATAAAGACAAAATTTATACAATATCTCATTTTCCTACCTGAAAAACACATGGGAATTATAATTGATTTAGTCTATTCAACCCTTCTCTATCTTTTTAATTGTTAATTTTGATTAGAGTTTTTATTACAACTTATTTTGACACTTTCCAGTGCATATTATCATTGGCATTATTGTGAATGTTTACTTAGAGTTACTTAAATATTTATCAATATTTTATCAAAATTATTGTTTGTACTTCCATCTTTAGATGCTTTAATTTTTTTTAGTGAATTTTGTGTTCTACACTGTGTAAAATAAATTAGCATTATTTTTCTGCTGTGTACTTGGTGTGATTCTTTAGTCTAAACAGAGTCATGTCTTTTATGAATGACTTCTGGAGTATTGATATTAGCTAAAATTATTTTTAAAATGTGGAATTTTGCTTACTCTATTTGGTCCCTCTGTTTGAAATTACTCGGAGAATACATATTCACTCTTTTAAGTGTTTTTTCCATGCCTTTTAATGTTTTCTCTACACTGAAAAATCTTTATCTTAATAGCTTAGTGTACTCACAATGGCCAATTCTTTATATCTGTCTTTCACTTCATCAATTCTGTGTTCAGTTGTGTCTGACCTTATCTTTAACTTACCTACTGAATTTATGATTTTTTCTAAATATTCTTTGTATTTTTTAAACAACTCTTCTTGTTTTTTTTCCCTTGATAACTTTCTTCAGTGTGTCTTTTGTCTTTAATTTTGGAGTGATTTTCTAGTCTCTTTCAGATTATTCCAAAATATCAATTTTTTTCTGTGCTGTATCTGCTGACTCACCCTCATGTACATTGTTTTCTAATATTTTTGTTATATTTTGAGCTCATTTTTATTTACTAAGTTTATTAAAATATAGTTCCTATCAACCATGGGTTGTAGAAATATCCCTACATGGCAGTTTTATACATTTTTACTGATCAAGTGACATTTTTTACCTTAGTTTCTTCACTTGGAATTTCTATACCCTCAAAAAATATATACCTAGAATTGACACATAAGTATGCAAATTTAGGGTTTTTTATGAGATTTTTTCTCTTTTGTATGTAAAATTCCAAAGCAAAGACAAGAATTCTTATAGGTTTATGACCAGAAAGTATAGTGTTTCTCATACTGTTCAAAGTAGAAGACAATAATTACAAAGTCCTAGTTAAGTAGGGATCTTGTGTAACTTTGAGAGTCCAAACACATAACTCATATTTTTGATTGAGCTTTTGTATGCAGTTCTAATAAATCCCTACTTCATCAAATAATCAGTTTCTGAACTTATAGTTATGGATTGTGTTCATTTTTCTATTATGCCTCCTTTGCATTATTTTCCGTTCTTTCCTTGATGGCTATATTCTTTATTTTGTCACTGTTTTATTTTATTATTTTATTTGTAAAAATGAAAAAAAATGCATGTATAGTAGGAGAAGATATCTGTGTTTGCTCAGCCCACATATTGTTGAAATAAGAACTTTGCTTTGGGAAAGTCACTTAATTCCTTTAGTTGTCATTGTCTTATTTTTACAATGATAGTTTTTGATTTAGATGTAGTCTTGGATCCTCTCTGTAAAACTCTATAAACTTATAACTATCTAGTGTAATAAATAACCACTGGAATAAGCAATATATGCCAGAATAAAAGTAAAATTGCAAACTATATTTAGCAATTAGGATTATACTGTAATGCCTCTTGTCCTTGGAATATTAAATGAAGTTTTTATAGACATATATACCTACCTTTAACAGGTAGTTCTAATGGAAGAACTTATCTAAAGAAAGGCATGGAGGTAGAGAAAAACATTTGCAAGAAGTACAAATCAATTGATATTTTGAGTGCCATAGACTGAATGTTTGTGCCACTCCAAAATTCATATGTTAAAATCCTCACCCCAAGGTGACAGTATTAGAAGGTGAGGCCTTTGAAAGCTGATAAGTCACAAGGACAGAGCTCTCATGAATGGGATTAGAGCCTTTATACAGGAGACCTCAGAGAGCTCCCTAGCTATCTTTTTGCCCTGTGAGGACACGGTGAGATGATAGCCATCTGTGAATTAGGAAGAGGGGCCTCATGAGACACTGAATCTACCAGCACCTTGATTTTGATCTTCCCAGCCTCCATAATCATGAAAAACAAATTTCTGTTGTTTATAAACCACCCCATCTGTAATATTCTATAGCAGCCCGAACTAAGATGTTAGAAAACCTGCTGCTACATGAATCTTTTCCTTCCAAATACTCATTCTGCCAGGCAGTACCTTGTAAGTTCTTATTCTTTTCAATGAAAGTAGATGAAATTAGTACATAGTGAAGTTCTTTAGTTCTTAAATATGTTACTTGAATGCCACTTCCAAGCATGTGACTGGGACTACCTTCAGGGAGAAGATTGGGTGGCCCACATTATTGCTCTATTAAATATATATATATATATTTTTATGTTTCCTTGATTTCTGTGGTTCCATAAAAACAAGACAAAAATGTGATCCTGCACTGTCTTAAATGATATAAGAGAGTTTTGACTGGATGTATACAACCAATCACAGCAATACAAGAAGCAAAATTTCCACTATCCCTACCCTTCTGGAATAACTGCTGTACAATGTGGGCCAAAACTCTGCGTTTCTGAGCCCATTATTGAACAAACGGTGCTTAGATCGCTTTAGATCCTAAAGGATTCAAATTTTGGGGTGGATAACTAGAAATACAAGTGCAATATTTAATGTTGCATTTAAGGAGGTATAGAGGGATTAAAATCTTTTGATTGGTTTCTGTACTTTTTTCAAGTCATTATCATCACATTGGATATAAATGAGTCAAATTGTATTCTGGCCCAGAGAGAGGAAGTAACTCTCAGTTTTACAGACACTACGTTTATGACTTAAAAATAGTTAAATTTATGCAAGGGAAAAATAAGCAATAATGATGTTAAGTTAGGTCTAGCATTTGGGGCAAGTTAAAGGGTTTGTGCTAAGGAGTGAAGACTTTATTCAACAGGAACTGCAAACCCATCAAAGATTTGTTGTACAAATGAGCAACATGAGTTCTGCTTTAGAGAATCAATTTAATGCCAAATGTAGTGTGAAGAAGAGAGGATATGCCAGTTCCACAATGTCCATATTGGTATAAAAGTAAATCTATCAATTAAAAATTATCCAGTCGATAAAAACCTTCTTATTAATGTAGCCTGAAGAACTAAGATGCTCGAGTCAATGGTGAATCTAGAGCTTTTAAGCATGCGGGTATAACCTAGATTTGATTTTAGATGTAAACATTTTGTTATGTTTTGTTTCTGTTCCAAGGGTAGAATTTTAATTTTTTAGCTGTTTTGTTTGTTTTGAAACTTAGTTAGTATTCTTATCATATGTAATTGAAGTATAAATGTCACAGTAGTTCTTTAAAAACAAATGCCAATTAAAGCAAGAGATGTTGGCAACAGGCACACACAGACTCACTTCATTTATTATAACATGCTTTGACCTTTCATCATTTTGGTGGTAATTATTGCATGTTTTTGCAACCAACAAAAACTCAGATGGATTATTTGATACAGTTCTCTAGTTTGAAAGAGAGTTCATACTTTCTCTCTTATGGATCACTGATGACTTTGTTAGCTGTATTTTTAAGGCTTTTTTCATTAATAGCTGATTTGTAGGTTTGTTCATATAAATTTCAGGAAAAAATCAATGAGTTTAACAGCTTAAATTCTCTGTCTGGATTATCAATTGACTTTAATGTTAGTTTTAGTATTTATATTACTGAACTGTTATTTATTGGGAGTTCAATTTTATTTCTTCTAACTTCTTAAGGATAAAGACAGCATCTTATTCCTCTCTCTATCTTGAGAAGCTAGTAAATCCACTGAGACAGATATTGTTTTTATTGTTATTTTTTACGGCCTAGTTTGGCCTATAGACAAACTATAGGCCATAGTTTGTCTATTTTTGTCTTAAATATTAAATAATTATTTTTAAATTAAAAATACGTGCTTGTATCTGAAAACATCTAAGTATTTTATAATTGTATAAAAGGTTTCTAGAGCATAGTGATAGTTTTTCTTAGTCTTTGTATTACCTGCAGCCTTAATGAAATATTTTGCTTACAAATTTAATTAGGTAGAATTGTTTAAAATATTTTTTTTTTATTTTCCACTTGTTCTTAGCTTGCCAGTAAATTATTTTATGTTGATGCAAATAAGTTCTAGTAGAACTAGCCAATATATTGCATTTTTAAAGAAGCAAAGCAAAGCAAAGCAAAACAAACCAACATGAAACAACTCCTTATTCCAAAACAAACAAGTCTCATGTTTCTGGGTACAGATAAAGGATTGCTTCACTTTGGTTTGGTGATTTAATAATCATCGTTTAAATTTAAGAAGCCTTAAAAAAATGGAGTTAAACTAGATCTAGGATAACAAAGAAAATTAGTTGAGCAGAGAATTAGTATTAATTGGTGATTTATTCATGTACTATTGAAAAAAGATGGCACAGAAATAGTCACCTCTACCCAAGCCAAAAGAAAGCCAGTGTTATCAGAAGAATACAATAAATTCTATGCATAACAAGTTCCTCAAGCAAAAACATAGATAAATTAAATCCAGATAGGAAGGGATCACAGAAGATTGCATCGATGAATGTAAACTGGTAATATATATGTGTGTGTTGTATTGTGTGTGTGCGTGTGTGTGTATATATATATATATATCCAGAAATAAGAACCAGATATAAATGATTAAAGGATACACCAAAGATGTAACATAACAGAAGCTGTGAGCAATGAATGGGTAAATACTTGCTTATGGATAGTTGTGAATAAAGGGTTGGGAATTACTCATTTGGCCACAGAAAAACCACAAGGACTGAGAAGTAGAATCCAAGGAGGAAACAAAGATTTGGCACATGTGAAAATGTAACTTTGATCAGAGCTTAGGAGGGAAAAAAAATGCAATTCTTGCCCAGGAAATGACAAATTTCTAAACCAGTTGGGAAAACATCTTGGATCACTACATTCAAAGTGTGTTTAGACGTACAGATGTGACCTGAGTCTCATTTAAGTTTGTGAACCATCTGCAGCCACTAGATTGGACTTGAGTAGGCTCTGCACACCTCATCTTCTTAGCAATGCATGGGGAAGCACCTTGATATCAGGTAGAGACCCATAATCCTTAGAATAAAAGGGTTTTGTTGTTTCATTATTCTTTCAATCTAACTGGAACAAACCTCACAGTTCATCAGAGAAAACAATGAGCATCTATAGATAGCCCATTTGAGCATCTAACTCCAGACACTGAGTTTTGGTTTGTCAGCTTTGTATCCACTACTGAAGACATGAGTATGAAGAAAAGGGAGGTTTCAGTGACTCAGATTTGTTAACGTATCTTGGGGCAGTTCATGAGCATTTAGACATGAGTCATTTCATGTTCAACAAAGTCTGCTTTCTCTTCAAGCCTAAGCTTAAAAGGAAATTAACCCTCACAGTGTTGATTCCATTACCTTATTCTGGAGTAGGCAACACCTTTGTTGGAGTAAGAAAATGGAATAATGATGATTTGCATGATTTAATCATAATCTATAAATTTCTAATTTTAGACCAATAATTTCTAAGCAATGTTATATATCTAAGAACATGTATTTCTTAAATCAGGAGTTGACAAACTTTTTCTATTAAGGGATAAGTAGTAAATACTATCAGCTTTGCAGCAATATAATTTCCATGGCAACTATTCAACTCTTCTGTTTTAGTGTTTCAGCAGTTATAGGCAATATGCAATAAATCAGAGGGGCTGTATTCCAATAAAAGTTAACAAAAACCGGCAGTGGCCTGGGTTTGGCCTACAGGCCATAGTTTGCCAATTCCTGTCTTAAATGTTAAATAATTACCAGAGTAAGATATTTCTACCAACAGTATTGATATCTTTTGTATTTCTAGGTAACCTCCACAACGCCATATTCCCTAAGGCCATGATTACTTGTAGGTCAGTACCATTACAATTTTCCCACTACAGGGGCAGCTTAATAGAGATCATTTAGGCTGTCTAATCCAGAGCATGTGTTCCTCCACAATTTCCCAATGAGAAATAGGAAGAAGGGAATAAAGGGGGCATTGGACACTAGGGCATGTGACTACTTCATATGAAACTATCTGATTTAAGTCAAGAGTATTGCATTCACTAGTCATAAATACTAGAATAAAGTGCTATTTAATTTTCCAACTCTTTTATTCTTTTAATGTGTTCTTTAACATAGATGTTTCATATAAGTAAACAATGATTATATCATGGATCATTTTATTAAAAATAAATCAATCCATCATTAATAAGATCCAGGGGGAAAAATACAGTTGGTAAAAAAAATCTCCTAGCTATTCCACTTGATTGTGTTCATTAACAGAAACATACTTAATGAAGTCACCTTAAGATATATAATGGTGTTTAGCATTCAGACAGGTATTCTGCTAAATGTTAAGGCATATAAGAGTTTGAACCACATGAAATTGCTGTTTTTAAGTTAAAAAACAATATACTATTGGCAATTTCATGAACCTAAAAAAGCACTGAGGAGGACTGGCATTGACACTTTCCCCAGGAAGTTAATAGTCTATCTTTGGAAAAGTAGTCACACTGATAATTAACATTACCAATAGGGAAATTCAGTGTGCATTATGAGCATACAAGGACCAATTTAACTAGTGTAGGATATCAGAGAAGGAACCCTAAAAGGGGACATTTAGATGGATAGCAACAAGATAAATAAGACTTAGAAAAACAAACACGAAGAGAAGAAATGGCAGGACAGGCTATGAAGAATGTCAGAAGCCTTGGGAGCTCTATACGTCCAGGCTCAGAGGCAAGAGAGGGTATAGATGTATTTGGTGATGGATAACATGGTTACAATGAACTACGTTTCATATATATATGTATAAATACATATATATAATAAAGACTATATATAATATAAGCTATTATATAAGATATAATACTCATATATCATATTTTATAGCTTTTATAATAATTAATTTATATAAATGTATATTTTCCCCAAAAAAATCTTTATGTGGTAGAGCCAGGTCCCAAAGGCTGTGTTAAAACTCCAGTGCTATATGAGAAGTGTTGGTCAAAACCAAGAACTTATAGCCTAGATGGAAATTCATAGATAAATCTGCAAATGAATGAACGTCTAAAATATCCCTCAAAATCTGGGCTTCTGGTCGAGAGCTCCATCTCTTCTCCCCTAATCTCTTCTTTCTATCACTTTAGTGTAATTAAAACTTTCAGAGAAGACAGTTCTACCAAAATTATGTTCATGCACACTTTTCTGCTTCCCTGCTTTGTAAGTGCATCGGAGGATGAAAGTGCATTCAGGACCTACCCATATGCGGAACATATGTGTTGTATGTCCTTATGTCCTCTTTGTGAAGATATAATGACAATTGACACACTGAATACTGTGGTAGTTCTCTCCAGGTACAGAGACTTTCTTGAACCTACAGAACAGCTCTTATGAACTGTTTTAATTGTAGATATTTGCTAATAATGTTCAGAAAGTAAATGCCTACATGTGTGATAGGAGATGACTTTCACGATAACCTGGTAGTGAAGTTGTGGGGAATGTCCTTAACTCCCACAAAACTGCTAACTACCACTTACCAAAAGTATTCTAAATGATATGTGCAAGGAAAATGAGTTAAGGCCACTTGACACAGTTGCAAATTAATAATTATAGTGTTCTGTATACCAAATAAGAGATACATTTTATTTTGAAAAACTGAAGTTTGGGCTGAGAAATGTCAAAACTCTGTAAACTAAGCATTGTAAATTATTTAAAAAACAAATCTTCACTTTGGAGCAATGCATGGTAGCAACTGCTAACTTTCAGTTTTACCATTTATAGCTTCTCAAAGGCCTTTCGCACATATTCCCCCATTAGATTTTTGCAGTGAGGATGTAGACTTGACATAATCCCTGGCACTTGGCTAGCAAGTGTTGTATGCAGAGTGGTGGTCATTTGCTACTTACCCTGTTCCTCTTATGACTTCTGCTCCTTTCTACTCCCCTAAACTTGTTTAGAAATAAGAGCTTTAACTGTGAGATGCCTCACTCTTAGCAACAGTATCTACTGACATTGTGATGCTTTCCATTAAAAAAAAATATCTAGTGGAGACAAGACAGGAAATCTGTCCTTACGTTGCTCATTGATGAAGGGAAGTGATATCTGCTCTAAGGTTAAATCAAGGGCAGCCAATGTCGATTTGTTTTCGAGAAGTTCAGGCATTGAGGGAGTCGTTAACATCCTATTCTAGTTGAATCAAACACCTGCGTTTACTTGCCTTGGATAATGAGGAAAAATGGGGTCTCTTAAATATAGCCCTTGGCTATAAATAGACAATCCATCTTAAATTTAATTATTGTCATTGTCAAAGCTGAGATGCATAGAGGCAGACTGGTGTTGCTGAAATATTCCTTAACTGGGAGGTAGGCACCTGGTTCCAATTTCAGCTCTGGTACTCATTAAATGTGTGGCCCATGTTGATTAATTTCATATCTTCAGGCCTCTCTGTTCTCTGGAGCACCCATTTTCTCTCCTTATCAGTTTTCAGTGCATCTCACCTTTCCCCTTTTGTCACTTTTTAATGAGGTTCCCTTTACTCAGGACCTCATCTCTTCTTACATGGAGCATTCTAAGAAGCTCCTATCTGATTGCCATTTTTCCAGTCTCACCTCTTTACGCACTCAACCTCCACCAAATCTGTCATCTAGATTGCTGCCGGCAGCTTCTTACTAACACTTAAATCTTATCATACAATTGTCTCAATTAAAGTATTACAAGGATCTCCTATATTTTCAACATGAAAGTCTAATGTTTTAGCTTGGCATAAGGGAGCTGCAGGAATTAGGGATGCCTGTTTGCTGCCCTTTAGAAAGAAGTTTCCTATAGTCCATTCATTCCAAATTATGTTCTTTTCCTGAATACACTCAATCTATTTAGCTCTATATTTTATAATGTGGTGTTTTATATTACCCCCTCTACCATCCCTCTACATATTCACTTGGCTCCCGAATTCTTGGAGTTCTCCAAGAGGCTCAGACATCACCTCCTTCTGGAAGACTTCTCTGACTTCTCCAGTCTGGATCTGGGCTCATCTCTTTGCAGATGTTGCACCCTGAGAGCCCATCTTGCATAAAGCTTTGCAGCAGACATTGACTAGGACTATTTCCCTTTCTGCCTCCACCTACCTCTTAGTAAATGTGAGCTTGTTCGGGGAAAGGCCTGTCTCTATTTTATCTGAAAAGTACCTGATGAGTGGCTGTTGTGAAAGAAATGAATACAAGATGAAATAGATGAGAGAACTGGACTGTAACATCCAGTCCATTTATTAATGCATAATTGTTCAATATCATTTTGCATACTAGAAAGTCACTGGTATGGTGTTTTACCTTCCCTTTTGATAAAGAACAAACAAACAAACAAACAAAAAACCAAAAAAAACCCTGAAATGGGAATTAAGTCTTTGCAGAATAGAAACAAACATTAAATCCTAAATCTGTGCTGATATCAAGTGGCAGCCAACACCACACTCTCCACCATCAACCCAATGACAGCTAAACTCAACATCTGGACAAGTCATATTGGGCAGGGATGTAGGTTAATAGATGCCAGTTACAGTCCAGGTAAAATAAAAAGTGGAATAATGAGCTTGAGAACAAATAGGAAAATGAGAAAGTGATAAATGGAAAGTACTTTGAGTTGGCCAGAAATTAGATTCATGAAATACTCATTAAACATCATTTTTTCCCTCAAAGACAGTATCAGTACACAGAAAAATGTTAGAAAAAGAGAAAGTATGAAAGGTGGTCCCATATGTAATATAATATTTGAGAAATAAGGGATATTGTGATATAACCAGTGATAGAATCAACGACAGAGGGGTGTGGAGGAGAGTAAGTGCTTTGGAAGTTAAACAATGTGGATTCTTTTCGTAGATTTACTGGCTCTGGATAGGTTCCTTAATGTCTCTGGGTTTCTATCCTCCCCCCTTGCCAGTGGACTGAGGGGAATTGATTCATATTATTCTTATTTCCAGTTTTTTGCCAGTTTATTATCCTAGGAACCTGCAAATGCTGTTCAGCATTGAACAATGAATGTAAGCCCCTTCACAGAGAATGGTTGATTCTCTCCTGATAGAAAAGATGGAGAATCAGAGGAGGCCAGTTACCTTAAGGGATGTTTAGGGAAAAGCAATTCACCATGGTTATTGTGAAATCCAGACAAACCACTTAGGAGTGAAATCTAGTCAGCTTCCAAAGGGAATGGGCTGTGAATAAACGAAGGAAGCCAGGATTGGCATTGAACCCCATCTCCTTCGGGCCCATCAGAAGTCATGGGAATCATGGATGTTCCCCTTACAACGAATTCCTACAATTTAGGATCTTATAGAGACCTTAGTGATCACCTGGTGCAATGACCTCATTCCATTCGTTGGAAGCCAAGACAGAAAGTAATTGTCAGAAGCTCATGAGCAGACTGGGTCTGTTTTTCTGCCTTCTCTTGCCTCTAGGATGCTCTTTAGCTATTTCTCCATCCCATTCCTTCCCACATACCTGCGCCTTTCCAGTCCTTCCTGCGAAAGGAAACAAAACTAATTCTCTGCTAACTTCGATGGGAAATTTAAATTCAGTTTCCCCACCCTACCTATCCAAATTGCTTGGATATCCTCTCTCTCCCCACAAAGTAAATAGCCAAATCAGATACTACAGTCTTCTTTATCTATCATAGCATCAATTAGAAATGAATATTTTGCAGAATTAAGTTTCTCAGCCTTTTAACAGCCATTATTTTTATTTAAGCCTTTTTATTTATTTATTTTAAAAGAAAGCAATGGATAGTTTGGTTTGAACATACCAAAAGATTGATCTTTTTATTTTCCATGACCAGAGATGAACATTAATTATCATGTTAAAGGTTTAAATATAATTATGGAAACTGATAGTCATAGGCAGGGTAATATCATTTGGCTTTTCAATAAATTTCCCCAGTTTGTGCTAAATTTTCTCTTAAATGCTTTTTCAGTCTACTTTCTTGCAAGCTTCCCACCATCAATAGTGTGTATTTCCCTTTACTCGAGCACTCTCTCTTATTTCCCGCCTTTGAATATTTGAACACTTTTACAAAAATAAATCAACTATGAGTGAGATGCACAAACTTTTGCTGATGTGCCTTTTGCTTCTAAGAGATATTTTTTGCTCCCTACTTTCTAATTAGTAATTTAGTCTTACTGGTCTGCATTCACTTCTTGAATTAGCCTCATTCCGTATGTTTCTACCTCACCTACAACCTGCTCAAGTCAACAATTTTTAATTGTATTTTCTACAAGTGCAAGGAGAAGTGAGTTGCTTTATATCTTTAGCTTCCATCTGTTTGCAGCTCTGTAGCACTCTATTTAGCTAATACTTACACCACCCGTAAAGCTAGGAGAAATGATTTATAATTAAAGACTTAAATATTTTAACAGGCTCCCCCAAAATTCTTCTTAGCAAATGTTATTGCAGTGGGATAGTCATGTATTGGCCTTTTCATCTTTAATATTTAAATAAATTAGCATATATTATTTTATGTTATATTGTTAAAGAAGACAGTATAAGTATTAAAATTAGGTGCTGCAATATTGGGGTGGCTTAAATGTTATTTTTAAATTAACTTCATTGCATATTTTTATTAGAATTTTGACAGTATTCACTTTTAGCTGATTCTGAATTATTTTAATAATAAAATTCCTATTTAACTGCAAAGCACAAGTTATTTTAAACTTTTCTCTGGAGGAAAGTAACCGCAACAGCAAAATTAATATTGCTATTACAGAGAATTTGCTGAGAAAGACAATAATGTTAGGTTTTCACATGGTCTATGATCATTAAAAAACTTCATTCTCTGGATGTCACTACTAAAAAACATCTGACAGTTTAAATGGGACCCAAAAGAAATTCATCCTTTTATGCTGTTAAGGTTGCTAAACTAATTAGTGGCATGATGATGTTTCAAGGGGTACATTAGAACTAAATTAAGAGATGGATGTCAAGGAGTATAATTAATATGTAATGAGATATTTCAAATCCAGGTTAGCAGCCCCCTTAAAAGAGATCACACATTTGGTAGTTTCCTGTTCATTTCTGTATTCAGTTGAAAGTAATAACATTAAATGGATATTTTCTGCTGTAGATGTTCTTGAGAATTTTAGTGAAAAAATGCAGGAATTCCTAAGTTTAAATCTTGCTTTTGCCATTTTCAAGGTGTGGAATGTTTGCAAGTTATTTAACATTTCTGTGTCTCACTTACTGTCTCTAAAATGAGGCCCAAGACAGCTATCTTGCAGTACTTGTTTGAGAATCAGAGTTAATAATTGTAAATGACCTAGAACAGTGCTTGACAGGTAGCAGATATATAATAAACTCTTATCTATTTATACTATAATCCCTATTGTTCTTTTTCAAATGCACTTAAATTAATTTGATTTATATACATCATATTTTTATACTTAATTGTGCCATTAAGGGGATAGCACTTAATAATAATTTACATTTTATATTATTTTTCAATTTACAAAGCATTTTCACAAATATTTGTGTGAAGAATGCTATGCTAGATCACTTGCCATTTCTTTTTTTGATAAAACAATTTTTATATCAGAGTACATAGAGAAAGAATCTGAAGAGTTTTTAATTTTTCCAAACTTAAAGCAGAGTTGCTATGGATGTAATTTATTATTTTATTGAAAAAATAAATTAGATGAAAATAATCATTCTTTTTTTAGTTTAAAGTAGGAAAGCTTTGACATGGGCATTGAAATGTATCCATTCCCTAGAGCAGTCATTCTGTCTTAGAGATTTTTCTAAAAGTACATAATTAAAAATTCAGGGTCTGCCAATTATAGAATTTAATCATTAAAACAGGAATTTTAAAATTAATTCTATGTGTTGTTAATGATAATAATTATTAAATATGTACAAAACTGCTCCAGATTTTTATATCAATATTTCCCAAATATTGTTATAAAAATATATTCCCAATAATCTTTAATTATTGAATTTGTGAAGCCTTTTTTGTTGATGTGCTTAACAGGAAATTTAATTTTGTGTTCTTCCTTCTGGTATAGACACCAAATTCCCCAACTGGTTTTAATTCTACTCATTGTACACAGAAACATTTAAATACATTTTGTTTCTTCACCCAGTGACTACCCACTCCACTATCAAGTACGTTTCAAACCATGATGAAGGAACTATACATTTTCAAAGATGGGAAACACTGACTTAACATAACTTATTACAGATAAGCCTCTGTCTTCCTCAAATGCTGAAACTCTTATCTCTCCATCTTGGATTCCTTGATTTTTATTATCAAGATACTCAGAGTAGAGATGATTTTGTAGTGGTTCTCAAAGTGTTGCTCCTAACTAGTTGCATCAGAGTTACCCGTGATGTAAGGGCTACAAGAAATTCAGATTTCTTGGTCTCGCTGCTACAACCTGAATCAGATTCCCTGTGCTATTTTGAATTTGCATATTTCATGGCCCTACATGTTTTCATTCTGTACACTAAAATTTGAGAGCCACTGATGAGGGGATTCCCATTGTAGAAATATTTTTAACAACAAACACAAAATAGAAACCCTCTACTCATCTTACTGGTTCTATTGAAAAAAAAAAGCAGAAGCCAGTATCATATGAGTATAAATCACAAACATGTTCAATTCTGACCTTCTCTTGGGAAAACTGCAAATAGGGCTTTATTTCTGAACATAAAAGATTATGTTTTAATTAAGTATATTTGCTCATTAAAAATATTTTTACACTTTTCGATGCATTAAACAAATCTTATTCAAGCTACTATTTTTATGAGTATTCAATATTTTTATCATAATCACTTACATGTATTTTCTTTATTTTTTATGAATGTTATTAAAGTTAATATTAGTATTTATTGAACACTTACCACATACAGGCACTGTTTTAGCATTTTGCATGTATTATCACATTTGAGTCTCCTAACAAACGTATCTCAGTTTAATAGATAAAGAAACTGAGGCTTTGGAAGATCCAATAACTCATAGACAGTAAATGGCAGAGTTAAGATTTTAAACCAAGTCTGTAGGATTCCATGTGCTATGATTTGAATACTTGTCTCCTTAAAAACTCATGCTGAAATTTAACTGCCATTGTGACAGTGTTGGGAAGGGGAAATTTTAAGAGGTATTTTGGTCA
This sequence comes from Mirza zaza, assembly GCA_008750895.1. Taxonomy (NCBI): domain Eukaryota; kingdom Metazoa; phylum Chordata; class Mammalia; order Primates; family Cheirogaleidae; genus Mirza; species Mirza zaza. Next base: position 17,003 of record VSMD01055297.1, read on the forward strand.
TGAAGTTTCCACCCTCATCATAGACTAACTCCGTTATTGTTGGAGTAGATTTGCCCCCTGTTGTTCTTTCTCTCTTTCTCTCTTTTCTGCCACGCGATGCTATCCATCATGTTACAGCACAGCAAGAAACCTCTCGGAAGATTCAGCCCCTCGATCTTGGACTTCCCAGACCCCAGCACTGTGTTCATTACAAATTACCTAGTCTGTAGTATTCTGTTTTAGCAGCACAAAACAAACTAAGACATGACATGTCACTTTTCATGCTTTTTATGCATTTGATTATGATTTCCTTTCCGTATTGGAAAGTTCTGAAAGCAAGAGCTAGGTCTTTCATAGCTTTTTGTTCCCTTCAAATTATCAACATTAGCATCATACATATTGCACAATAATAAAGTCAAAAGAACAAATGTTTACCAACTCAACTCAGCACAACCCTCCAGACCCCAAATCCCACCACATATGTTTCAGTCACTAAAGGTTTGGATCTATAGATTTAGCCTATGGCACTGCTGATTGCCAATCTCATCTATTTTTTCCCATATAAATAATCCTACAGTAATAGTGGGAGTAAAGATGAAGGCAGATATACTCAATCCGCGAGCTAATAATCCTGGTTAAATAAAATGTCAAGAGAGATGCTCATAATAAAGTGAAACTTAAGTCAATGGATTCAACATGATTTAATTAGTTGTGTGGTTAATACTCAAAATCCCACATACTTTCTCTCATTTCATTTCTATGTTAATAATGTCATACCTAGAACCACCATTGCTTCAATAGATAATTGATTAAAGTAACTAAGTGATTGAAAATGTATAATTAGTAATTAAAAGCAAACAGGAGTGAGTTAAATCCACCTCAATTACAACTGATGTGCATTTAGTGAAATTTACCTAAAAGCAAAGCTTTGCTTTATTGATTCAGAGTTGGAAAGAATCTCTAGAAGTTAAAAGATATAGTTCTTAGGCTCCAAACAGTCCAAGTCTTATCCCAATGTTAAAGTTGGTCAACAAAAAAGTCACTAGAAAATACTCATGCATACCTAAATGTGCTTCTATGCTTGAGATTTCGTTTTAGTGCCTTCCTCCCTTCTTTCTCCACTTAGATAGTATCTAAACTACCAGGTTGCATTCAACTTGCTTGAGCTGGGTATGTGTGCAGAATAAGAATAAAATTATGTTGCTGACAGGTATTAAATTTGCTTATAAATACTGTTAGGATTTAGCCAATAGAATATACAATGTTATTAATGTCAGATGTCTGTGAGTCCCTGGTGATCTTCCAATAAATTATAAATAGCAGATATCTGACATTGTATGGTACCGTGTTTGCATTGGTGACATCTACTGATAGCCTCCATGTAACCAGACCCTTTGCCTTGTAATTTCGTTGTCCCTTCTCACTTTGACTTAACCATATGACTTGCTTTGGTCACTAGGATGTTAGCAATCTTGACACAAACAGAGGCTTGAAAAGTCTCTGGCACATATACACTTATATGTTTTGTTTCTCTGCAATCACTATTAGAAAAGGTTTGAGCTAGCCTGAGAACAAGCCTGAGCTATCCTGCTGGCTTATCCGAAGCCTCAGAACCCAGCCAAGAAGAGCAAAACTGTCTAGCTAACCACCCTTCCAATGATAGACAATAGCTCAGATGAGCTGGCCCTTAGAATCATGAGAAATAATAAAGAGCTGTTCATTTAAGCCACTGTTTTGGAGAGTTAGCAATAATGGCTGACTGATATACATGGAAGGATATTTTATGAAAGGTATTTAAAATATACTAATTAAAAGTTTTTTCTGTCCTATTTGCATATGCAGACAAGAAGGAGGGTATCAAAGTGCATACATTTTAATATAAAACTTGAAACTGCCAGTGCACCTAAGGGTTTGTGAGGGCTTATAAGGTATTATAAAATAGAACAATCAAACTAACTAAATTTTTGAGGTATATCTCCCTTTGTAGCAGTCAAAGGTATATATATAGAGAGAGATTGAATTTAAGTCAAGTTAATAAATCATAATTTCATCATCAAGTCTGTTCTTATAAAACAATAACAGCATCAGAGTAGATTTTTATATTACAATTAGAAGTATTAAAATAAGTTATGGTCATACTCTGCAGATACATAATTTTGCATAGTTCTTTCAACCTTAATAATGGAAATTATAAAAATTTGACTGTTCTCTTTTAAAAGCTCTTTAGCCTCTGCCCTCTACTAAAAGCGATTATTGGCATTTCACTTTCTGGGTTTAACCCAAGCTGAAAATAGGTATTTAATTATTCTTCTGCAGATTCTATTTCCTGTGGCCAAATGCAAAAATGGCGTCAGATTTTTCATAAAGGAATTTAGCCACACCTGGCAAAACCGTTTAGTCTAAATTACTTCCTGATTATAAACTTACAGAAGAGGACAAAGTACAGAACCTGGTTTCAAGCCTTGATGAAGTCAGTGATGGGCTGCAAGACCTTGCATAACTAATTTCTTTTCTGTTTGACTATTTACTCCTCAGTGAGATGAGAGAGCACAAACCAAGAATCTTTTATCTCAGTGACTTTAAAAAGCAGAATGTAGATTTCAGCGTATTCAATAGAGACAGAGCCAGACTCTGTTCAAAACTCAGCTCCACCAATTCAAGCATCTGCTTTCTCATTTGTAAAAGACTAATACATATTTTAAAGGACTATTGAATGGATTAAGATACTCGTCTTCAATGTTGTAAACCTTGGGTTTTCAAGGAGGACCTCAGTGACTAGCATCTCTCTTTTCTACCAGGTTCTGAACATTTTAAGAAATAAGATGGAGTAGGAAGCTAAGGAAGCTTAAATATCCTCCATGTCCATGAGGACAAGGTAGCTTTAAGTAAGAATGAAGTGGATCTCCTAAGTAAACACCAGAATTAGGAAAACTTTATCCACTAATCAGACAGAGGGGGACCAGAGCAGTAGTTAGCCAATGAGAGCCCAGGCACATTTGGCACAGGGCATAGCAGATGGAAATTCATAATTTGGGGTAGTAAACTTGCTCCCAAGGGGAATAAAGGACAGAGCTAAGCCAAACATGAGCATTTCACAAATTACCAACCAGACAAGTGACTTGACCTCTCCTTGGGCAGGATAAGGGAAACAGTAGAGCCCAATAATTATAAGGATTGAATTCTCTCTCCAGGAAGAAAGCTTTAGAATAAGTAAGAAGTATGGCCAGCCAGTAATAAGCACCCAATATCCAGTAGTTATTGTGATTACTTTTTGGAGCATGACATTAGCTTTTGTAGATCACTAAGATTTTGTTTAGATCTCTTTGATCTGCAGTTACTCTCATATTCAGGAGAAGTCAATTCAGAGCTGCAAAATTAATTGCTAAGATGCTGAATTGTGTCTCTAAAGACACTTTTTCCCCCAGAATACTTGGTAAAATTCTACCCAAGGTACTAAAGGTTACCTAATGTTATTCCTACATTTCCAATTTTAGTTATAAAAGCATTCATTATGAGACTATTGTGATAGGCATTATTTATTAATATATCTCAAAAAATGATATTAAAAAGAATGACAGGCAAAGAATTGGGATAGTAATGAAATATGGCTAAGATCAACGGATTTACACTGATTAAAAGTTATCAAAATGTAATGTGTGTTGTTCTTGTATATGATACCAAACCTGCAGCTTTTACATTTTGTGACACATATAAAAATTCATGAAAATAAATTCTCATACTTACAAATACAGAGCATTTGGGATTAACATCAGTCAAAGTAAAAGTAAAATTGATTTGCCCAAAAAGCATCCTGGATTTTCTGTACATTTCCTAAACAGAAAATCACATAGAATGGCTTGAACTTATAGGTATTTTCATGATTGCAGAACAAATTTCACATTGAACCCTTGACTTAAACTTTCTTGGTTTCATCTTCTTGAAGTTAAGTAACATCCTCCCTTCCTACCACAACATGTATGAGATTACAGTAAGACAATAAGTAAGGAAGTGCTGTAAAATAATGCCAACACTAACAAATACTTGAAGTTACTTTTCGATGGTTTTCTAATCTTTCTCTGAACATAAATCTTAAGATTCCCGTATCCTTCGATTTTTCCATTTGTCACTATTTGAGGAAGATGATGTAAAGACAACCTTACAAATTCACACAAAGTATGAGAGGAAAACTGCCTAAGAGTAATATTGATGGAGAAAACACAAACTGTTGTGTTATGGGTAGACAAAGAATAAGTTTACCAATCTTTAATGCCCAGGTAAGCTTCCTTCTAGTGAGCCCCTATCTAGAAGGAGGACTGTGGGGCCCTTCTGTTCCTGTGTACAATCAACCTGTCCTCATATCTTACAATGGCTCTCCTGAGAAGAAAGCAAGTGAATCAAGTGAAAAGAGAATTGATTCCACATATACGTGATACCGTGCAGTATTTGTCTTTCTGTGTCTGGTTTATTTCTTTCGACATGATGTCCTCAAGTTTCATCCATATTGTTGCAAATATCAGGACTTCCTTCCTTTTAAAGATTGAAATAATATTTCATTGTATGTATATGCCACATTTTCTCCATCCTTTGAACCGCAGATGGACATTTAGGTTGTTTCCATCATGTTAAGTGTTCTTACCACAAAATGAAAAAAAAAAAAAAATCACACACAACAACAAAAATAAAGATTGTGGAAGGAAACTTCTGAAGGTTATGGATACATTTATGGCATTGATAGATGTGATGATTCGATATTAATAGTTTCACTGGTGTGTAAATTTCTCTGAAGACATCAAGTTGAATGCATTAAATACCTACAGCTTTTTATGTCAATCATACCTCAATAAAGCTTTTAAAAATCATTTTTTTAAAGGGCAGAGAGATAACTTGTCTTAACAAGAATTCTTTTAGCCAAGAGTATACCAGGGCTTCCAATCACACAGAATTATAACAGCCCCAGGCAAAAGGGAAGGGGGAATAGGGGTCTTTTCTTCCCACTCTACATTAGAGCTACAAAGATGCCTTCTGATAGGAGGGCATGCGGTAATTTTGTCTTAATGTCTTCAGTAGAATGGTACCATTTAGTTCTGCTTTTAATGTGGCCTTAAATTGCTATTTTATTACTCTTGTTGACATTCTGGAAGCATGAAATTAGCAAATCACATTAAAGAAGCAAACAAAAAAAGGAAGAAATCTCAGCCTAGTTAAACAACACCAGCATAAGTCACACATTTGAATAATATTCTTACCTTAAAACATTGAGCATATATTTATTTGAAGGTTTCTCTTTCCATAGCTGATGAATTAGTTTTATGAATAATAGCATATTCCATTAGACTGCAAATGGATACACTCATGGTGACCTTGAACTAAGCTTTGCAGTTGTATTGCATTTGAGAAAGAAGATAGTTTTATAATGCTTCTGCTTCCCTCTGAGAAATAAGATTCCTTTTGACTCCACTTGATGAAAGAAAACATCCTGTTCTTCACACAACACTTGTCAATACCTTCATTGCTTTATCTTGTACGGCACTTCCTTCTGTTATATTACAATGATAATTTTATTTCAGACAAAAGTAATTTCACAGTTACAAAGTGAAAACTATTTCAATCAAGACATCTTTATTCTGTGTGATAATTCAAACTGTAGATGATTATGTAGTTTTGAAACTAAAAGTACTAATGTAAAATAAATTCATATGTTTACCTTCTCTAGTTTTATTAAAAGAAGATAATCTCAAATATTCATTTCAGTGGAATGTAATGAAGGGCAGGCTTTTTATAGCATGCCTTTTTTATTTTTGGCTTTCTGACATCAATTTCTCCTTTCTTGCAGTGCCCTAATTCCAAAATGAGAAATTAGCTCTCCTTTTTGGTATCAGGTTGGTTGGAGTATAATCAGCAGTTCTTTCTCCATAAACTCAAATTGAGCTAATCTGATAATCCTGTCATTAATTTAAAAATCTTGAACAAAAGATCAAAAGGACTGAAAATTTTTGGAGTTCTGCTATAACAACTGACAACAGTATTCTATATAATATAAGGGGCGGTTTGCTGAGCTTGACTGTTTACCACTTCCTAAATGCATGACATGGGACAGGTCACTTAATCATGCTGCCTTAGTTTCCAAATTTATAAGTGGGGAAAATAATAGCACTTCACTCACAGTGAGAATTAAATAAGCCAACAGAGGTAAAACAATTAGTATTTGATTAGTGTTGGCTATTGGTATTATTTTTGCACACTCCAGCAGTGGAAACCTACCATTTTGCTTTCCTATGGTACCATTTTTTGTGGTTCCTTCTCCCCAGCCTTCAAATCTGCCTTGGTGCCTCCTCCTTGCCAAGTAGGTTATCTATCTTCCAGTTGATGCTGTGATTCCCTGTTATAGTTCAATAAACTCTCTGTTGTCTAACTTATTTAGAGTCATTTTCTGAGGCCCACAACCAGGAACCTTATCTGATACATGCTTATGTTGAGAGGGTCTAGTTTCTTGACAATTTCAGAATAGAAGATAGTTTTAAATTTAAAAAATCAAGCTCTAGAAATTAGAAGGTAAAAAGATTGAAATTTAACCCCTAACAATTATATATCCATGAACCTCAAATATTAAAAGTTGAAAAATATTCCTTTGGTTAAGTTTTCTGCAAAATGGCTCAGTTAATTATCAACCACAGCCAGCAATGGAGATGTCTATGTCCATGAGATACATAATATTACTAGAAGCTCTCCTGGGAATAGTAATGCAATTAAGGTCATAATTAAAACATTCTTTCATCTTTTGGGTCCCATACGTGAAGCCAGAAACAGAGACTCTAATGAGAGCCCAGAGGAGAAGAGAGGAAATTATTTAAAGAACGAGGGAATAGATTATATAAGAAAAGACTAGAAGAATTGGACATTTTCAGAATAGCAAAGAAAGGTCCTATAAAATGCAGATTTAAATGCGTATTAAAAATTATTTTATGAAAGCAGATACATATCTCTTCCAGATCTATATTAAGCAATTTTATTTCTGAGACACTGGCTAGACAATAGGAAGACATTATAGACTCTAAATTTTATGGGAAATAGAAACAAAGAATCAAAGAAAGTTTGAAATGAGTTTAATGTTACAGTGGTTCCAAAATTTCTTGTGGAGATGAGAATGGGACATAATTTGTCTCAGAGTAACCTGAAGCTCATCGCTGCCCTACTAATTCATAGATGTGGCAGACTAGATTAAGGTCTTCATCCACAGCAAGTCATTATTTAAGTACCTCTACCAAAAATTTCAGAGTCTTTTCTCATCAGTACCAAGTTTAGACCACACAAGACAAACCTCGAGAAGGTTTCAGGTACTCCTTAGCTTCATCCTGGCTTGGTCCAGAAAGTGGGCGAAAAAAATATCCTAACTCAAGTTCCACATAACTAGCAGTTTGGTGATGTCTCAGACTGAAATAAACAGGGTCACAGGTTTTAATTCTCATGAACGGTCTAAGAGTTCTACTGTGGAGATACTTTTCATTTAACTTAGAATTCTTTGAAAGCATCTTCTCTTTCCACTGGTAACTTCTCATTGCATAACAAGACTGGCCATTTTTGTTTTTAAGAGAAACTCAAGAATTTGACAGATCTATGGTAAAAACTGATAAAATTTGAACAAAAAGAGGTTCTACTCCACGTTCTATTGCTAAATAGCTCTCATGACTTTGGAACTGGTCTGGGATGTCTGTTTTAGTCGCATCCTCTTAAAAACGGGGACAGTAGTAAAATGTCATGTGCAAGACCTTCAATGCAGAGTGCCTGGGAGTTACCAGAATTCAGAGGCAGCCAGATTATCTACACATACCTTCTACACCACCTAAAAACACACAGTTAAAATAAATAAAATTCACATATATAGATAGGATGCTCACGTTTGCTAATGAAATAATAAAAAAATAATAAAAATGTAAAGTTTGGGATAAAGACATATTTTAAAATAAATATTTGCATAGTGCTTAGCCTGTCTAAGCTACTCTTCTAGTCACCTTTAAAATTTCAACTAATTTAGTCAGCGTCAGCAATGTATGGGACAAGTGCTATTATTATTATCTGCATTTTACAAGTAAGGACACCGAGGCCTAGAATGGTTAAGTGACTTGCCCAGTGTCACTCAGCTAGGACGAGGGGAAGTCAAATTTGAACCGGGTGTCCTGTCTACAGGTTCTCTACTCATAATCACTATGCATTCTGCCTCGCTGGAACATCCCGGGGGAAGGATAACTCCCAAACAAGGGAAGTTAATCTGATAGATAAAGAGAAGCCCTGACTCTGTGCACACTTTTTCTAGATAAATTCTTAAAATGTATTCCTGACTACGACTTGACGATGCTCTATACTGATAAAAGAGACCCTAAAAAGGCTGGGATGAGTGACCAATGTGAGCAAAAGACATGTCCATAAAGCTTGTTTTTTTTTTCATTTCCGGGTTTTTTTCATTTTAGCTCCAGACACTCACAGGACTCCTTGTAGTTTTTTTTTATTTCTTGGAAAATAACAAAGTCAAGATGGTCTGATACTGCCAGCTGAGTCCTCAAATTGTCAAGTCGCAAATGATAAAACTCTTCTTTCAGGGAGTCTGTTGCCGCTATTTACATTCCAAACCAAAAATCTTAGTCCTTGTCCAAAGCTTTTATCAAATGTGAGAACCTGAGATTTTTGCAGATCAAACAGGTACACAGTGGGGAGGTGAAAAGCAACCAACCAAACAAACAAACAAACAAATAATAAAAGGAAGAGCAGTCTAGTGGAGCATGTCTGTTTCTAATTCCAGAGGTAGACAATGACTTTAAGGGAAAATAATATGATTGCATAAAATCCAACCGTAGATATAGTTGGGTTTAATCACAAACCGTTCTTGAGTTGTCTTCCCAATTCTTACCTAATACTCTGAAAAAAATATGTATACCAAGTTCCATTTTATAAAGTCATTCTGTGCTACCTTGCTAAGAAGGGCCAAGAAAGGTCAAACTAGATCATGAATATAGACTTCTGGAAAGTTCCCCTTTCTCAAAAGAGATGTTAGGTACTGTGCTAAAGGATGGGATTTGCCAGGAAGCACAAAACTACCCTTGTGCGGTTTATAGTCTTAAGTGGAGGAGATGGGCATTAGAAAGAAATAAAATTGAATTGAAAGATTTTTAAATTATTATAAAAGAAAGAATGCTATTCTACTTTGAGAGTAATTGGTAAGGGGGATGAACGACAGGAAAGATTCCTATGAGCAAACAAAAGCTTTCTATTCTTAAATTATTTCCTAGCTCAGAGATATCCCAACCTTCCAAGTAATTAAGCAATGCAATATCGTATAAGGAACACAGGCACTAAAATTAGACAGGAGTTAAAATCAGACTTGGTAAGTTTGATCACATTATTTCACCTCTTTGATCTTCATTTTCCTTACCAGTAAAATAGAATCAACACTACTTGGGAAGTTTTATGGAGAAGCACAATAAATATCAAGTGCTTGGCACATACTAAGAACTCAAAAAATTATAGAATTATATCTGCTATTATTTTTATTAGTGTCAATGGTAACAATAAATGAAAGCATTTGTTTAGTCTTAGGCTATCTTATCTGCCTCTTTAAGAATGTAAAAATGAAAATCTTTAAGCTAACGTATGGATTGATACTGAAAAAATTATATTTCTTGTCAAATTACTTTAGAGGATACACAAATATGAAAGCTGTCATTGATGTACTCTGTTCATTGTCAAATATGAATAAAGTCAGGAAGACTGGCAGTTTCACTGGGAAGTTAGAAGACAAAGTAAGTAACTCTGATTTCCATGCGTTATTAGGTTCTGTGTTAATTGTCTATGAAAGTGTGGACACGAAAGATAATGTGGTTGTCATCATATAAGTCCCCATGAGATTTTGTGAGCAATTTCACTTAAATAAAACATTTCAATCAAGTCTCATGCATTGATCTGTGCATAATAGAATCCACCACCACTATTCTTTTCGTGAAAATTTCCATCAGAAAACAATTCTGGCAATTTCTCTGGCTGAGCATCATTCAAAAATGAAAATTAGTTTTAAAAAAGGGCTTCTGTGTTTTTAAGGGAGGATCTGTAAATTGCTCTAGTCCATTTTTTACTGTTAGATTTTAGAAAGCAAAATTATAAGGATTAGAAGCTAGAGTTTCAGGTTTTGAATTAGACAAATAATGAAAGTATCTACTGTCTGCTCCCCCTTCCTGGTTGGGACAGAAATCCAGAGATCTGATTGCAAGTAAACTGGGTTGTCTGTGAAGACTTTGAGGCCAATCTTGTTTAAAAAAAAAAAAAAAAAAAAAAAGGAATCTGAAAGTAATTTACTAAGGGCTGAGTTCTGAGGATCCCTACTTCTCTTTACAGGAAGTCTAAAGGGAATTTGTTAAAGTGTGGTCCGTGATAACCTGCTTCAAAATTGCCCAGAGAGCTTCTAAAAATTACAAATTCTCACCTAAGAAGTAGACTCTGTTGGTGGGTCCCAAAGAGCTGCTTTTCTAACAAGTTCTCAGGTTATTCGTAGGCTACCGAAGTATAGGTGGCACTCAGGTAGAGATCGGGGCCTGGCTTAACACATCCATCCTGTGCAAAAATCACGGTACAGGAATCATGAAGGGCATGTGCACATGGAAGTTGGGAACATGTTTTAGAAAAAAGAGACTGGGTTGATTTTCCTGAGCCCAAAAGCAAGCAGCTGCCTTAGAAACTTACACTGTTCCATGGTCATGGTCACACTGCATGGTTGAGTATCCAGGCCCTCCATGATACCAGTAAACTATGAAAGGTTACTCATCTAAAATGTCCTTTTCTGTCTTGCATATTAATTTTTTTCCAAGCAGGACATTGATGGAGTAAATTAGTTCAGTGATTTTTTTCCCCACTAATGTATATATTTTTTTAAATGTCTAGTTTGGAAATATATATACCCATAATTAAATTCTACATCTGGCATATTTACTAACCTGATTAATTTTTTATCACTAGTATAAAAGAAAGCTTGTATAGGCCTTTTTTTTTTTTTTGAAATTTCAAGGAAGACTTCATTCAAGACTATTGCAATAGGGGTCAAGCTGTTGCAATAGGAAAGAGAGACTGAGTTCAACCCCACTAAAACAAAAAGCAGATGGATTTTTTTTTTTTTTTTAACACTGCTGGTGTGTGCTAATGGAAAAGTACCAGATGACTTTAGCAGGGCCACTGGTCAATGTGATTAGATCATCTGTGTTTGCTAGTTGTTTCTTGTAGAATTAGGCTCCCACACTTCCACAGAGAATAGGAGACAGGGCCCCTGCCTTCCTTGATGATTTATTTCAAAGGGATAGCTCCCCGTCTCTTTTATTTTAATTGAGAAAGATGTTTTTAGACTTGTAGGGGATTTACTTCTCAAAGACACAGAGAAAGAATTTATAATTGCAAGTTTTCTAAAGTAAATGCTCTTAAGAAAAGTGATATCAAAAACCTGTCATCAGGAAGAAGACTGTCTAAAGTTTAGCCAAGTTCAAGAAGCAGTGTAGGCCTTCCTGGTCACAGAGTCTAAACTAGGAAATGCTGTTTCCTTAAAGGCACATGGAAGTTTTTCTGTGTTTCAAATTATAGGGGTGCAACTGTATTTTCAAACGGTATCAGCCATTGTCCCCATTGTTTTTATACTTGTCAGAACAGGACCCTCAATTCTATGATCACTACTATAATATATATATTAGTAGTCACTAATATGTCACTAATATATATTAGTGACATATGGAAACATTTTACTTGCAATGGCTTCCATGGTCTGTTTATATTCAAAGTTGTTAAATATAGAGATTGAACCTGAAATATTAATGATACTGATGTTCAAATAAAATACATATTTAGCTTCCTAGAGACCAGCAATTGAGGTTTTCCATCTTCATCTGGAAATTTGGTAGGGTATGTGCACAACAGATCTTTTCGGTGAATTTAGAGACAAGGATATGTTCAAGTAGATTCTCAGTATTTGATTATATTTGTATGTTATAATCTCTAACATGCCATGGGTGTCACTTTTGCTTGAGAAGAAATCCAGCACAAACTATAGTATGATATTGACGCTAAGAATTAATGAATGATATACCATAAACCAAAGCCCTAATTTATCAACATTGACAATGTGGGTCCCAACCCCATTGTTTTCTCTTCTCTCACATTTTCTGATAGTCCGTTTTTCACCCCTTCCACTCATGAATGCTTTGTTCTGCTGTGCTCTATTTCAAGTGTTTTCATGTAACAACATCCTTGCCACTTTGGTGTGAAGTGCTGTCGATCTTACAAGGTGCTCTGTGCCTGTTCCCAGTTTCCACAACATCCTGCAGCAATCAATACAAAGCCGCCAGCTTGTTAATAAATCTGCAATTAGAATGTAATGAATTTTGAATGAGCAATGATTTCTTTTAAGTGTGACTGAGGACTATGCATTAATAGTGAAATGAGAGAAGGACAACAGAAGCTAGACTTTGAGCTTCAGATCTTGACTTCGCCTTACAGTTTCCATGATCATGGAATTTATAATTGTGGATTATGTATATTTCTCCCTACACCAGATTCATCTAGGGAAAAAATACCTGGTGGACTGAATATTTCAAGAATTTGAGGAAATTTCTAAAGGCCAAAAGAAATCAATTTATTTATTAAAAATGTCTTGGGATAATTTATAAATCTAAGAGGTTCCATTCTAATGGGGTGGTTCCATTCTAAATAAGTCTTAATTAGGGTAATTTTATTCTTATATTCCTATAGTAGTTGTTCTAGGAACAGAAATCTCAGCCCAGCCTTTAATTAAGGCATCAAATGTTACTGATTATTTTCACAGTTTAGTGAGTAGTGCTTAATATTTATGTCCTTCTATAAAAAAGTCAGGAGAGAATTTTCACATCTCTAGAGCAGGACATTATTTTATGTGTCCATTAGTAGCTGCTGTCCTCCTTAGCCCAAGAAGAGCTACAGTACATCTCATTCCAAGGGCCTTGATGGTATTTCCAGATCTCCCACACCATGCTAGTTCATAAGGTAATTAAGTACTATAATATCTACACATCTATCTACCATGCCCAGTACTCCCTCAGTTCCTCTCCTTATTTTGTGAAATCTAGAATATTACCCATTATCTCCTCATTAAGATTTTTACTTCCTCTTCCACCCAGCTCTCAACTAACCATGTCTTTTGTCTTTCTATAATACATTTTCTTTTATTCTCTCTATGTAAAACGTTCAGTAGCTCCCCATCATCCAATAAAGTATTGTTGATGTTTAAGTTCTCCATAATCTGGTCCTGGCTACCATCCCAACAGTTTTTTTCTGCCACTGCCTTCAATTAAACTGCTCGATAGAGAGCTGTTCACTACCATTCCTTCCGCCAGCGCCCTTGAGAATGTCATCATTTTGTGTAGATCTAAATCACAGCCCTTTTTTAAGTTCTCTACTAAAGCAGTGGCCTCGGACTTTTTCCCAATGCTTCCACCACACCAGGTTAGGCCCAACTAGAAGTCATCTTTCCCTCCTCTAAACCTCTGTGGAATTTTAGCTGTCGCTTCCTTGTTAGCACTAGCATTTTATATTGTTGTTAAGAATGTTTTATTCCTCTTTATAAATTATAAACTCCTTGAGGAAGTACTATGCCAGATTCATTTTTCTTTTTTGTATTCAGTAGAGTGCTGGACACAGTGTCTTTGGCATAGGAGGTCTTCAATAAATTTGACCAATTCTTTGATGAAGTATTGATAAACGATAAAATAAATAAAAGATATGTTAACATTTTATTGGCAGTAAGCTAAGATTCCTATAATTCTTCGCTTTACTTATATGTTAGCTCTGACTTAATAATTATTTTTGTGATAATTTCCTTTAAATTAAAGTTTATGTCAGTGTTAAATCCCATAAATTTACCTTAATGCATTAAGAATTACGTTTATTCCCATTGCTCTCAAACCCCAAATTCTTAGTTTTCTGAAGAATTTTCAAACTTAAATTAAATTTCCAGAGTAAGCCACTGGAACAGCATCACATTTCAAGAAAAGTAATATTTAATTCTAAAGCAATGAAATTCAGTATTGACTCAGCCCCAATTATATCTATTTATGAGAGTGATGAAAAGTCTTTATCATTTCCAGAATAGAACTCTGCTCATATAACTCAGAGTATTGACTTTGATTTTTCAAAATGATTTTTAATGTACAAATAATGAAAGTAACATTCAAAGAAGAAAAAAAAAATATGCCATACAAAGATAATAAAGTTCCCAATCATTTAAAAAAATGTCAGTTTTTTAAGGCTGTTATAGAATCTGGAAATATGAAGTAGATGATTTATACTGTCGATTGTACAACCATATTGAATCATTTCTGAAATATAATAAACTGTAGTTAAGTGCAAATCTGCAGTTGCTGACCCTTTTATTACCTGATTCATTGTGCTACACACACTTTGGAGGGAAAATGAGTTCATCAATCAGACGATAATGTTTACCAGCACATAGCTTTCTTCTGAGCTGGTGACTTCCAGCAGCAAAAAACATGAATAGCTTTGTAAGCATTGCTTGGATAAACACTTTTGCCATTTCAATATGATTCACAGGCTAATGGTCTTTCATTCTAAACACCTAACCCTTCTGCTAGTCCAATCTAACCAATCACAATTGCAGAGGGACTTGAAAAATTCAAGGTCTCCAAAGCTATTTGAAGTCAAAAGCTCTTGTTGAGGAATTCACCCTGATCTATCTGCGGAACAGACTGCACCGAGCTGTGTAATAACTTCCTTTACAAGAGTGTTCCCTTTGTATTAAAGTAGATACATGCCTTTGATTTGGAGTATCACCATTTTGCTATATCTGAAAAAGAAAGTGTTTCTTCTGAAAAAAAAAAAAAAACCCTTAAATATATAGACAAGTGTTGGATGCCCTCAATTCAGAAAAGGTCTCCATTAGAATGGAACTATCTGCTAAGAATCTGGTTCTAGCCTTTCTAGCCCACTCCTTGACTCTTCATACATGGTATAACTTTATATTCATACCCCATGTAACTTTATATTCATACCTGTGTAACTTTATATTCAACCCCCATACTACAAGAACCTAAGCCTGTTTCTAAGTTAGTTAGTTTTCCTAAAGAATATATATCATTTTGCATCTATCACCCTTCTCTCAAACAGGCATTGGACCTTTCTTTTATTCCTGTTATGTCTACCTTCTCTCTATGTGCCTCGCCTGACTCCTCATTTAGACAGTAAGCCAAGACTTACACCCCTTGGAACCTCAGCACTGGGCTGAAGGAGGCCCCCATGAATATTCAAGTTCATGATGGTAGAGTTTAAGGCCAAGTCTTCTGCCAAGAAATGTAAGATAAAATAGTCAGCAGGTATGTCATTTAATTTCAGACTCTAATGTGTGGTGGAGGGGTAGGAGAGGAGACATGGGAGGATGGGAAGCATATATTAGCTCCCAACCTGTGGGGCCCTTTACAAGATAGGAGAAAATAGATAAATGATTTGTTTATCACAGGGCCTAGAAATTAGTAACAATTCAATATATGTTGCATCACCCATGTAGGTTGGCACAGTTGCTCTCTTGCTGCCTTCCAATATAGTTGAAAACATAAAACACTCACTTTTCCAGCCTATCCAACTTTGGAAAAGTATTCTGAGGTTGTCTGGAAAACTTTTTCTTTCCTGATAAAAGAAATAAATGGCTGATTCTTTGCTGACCTCTTTCTCCTTGCCTTGAACGCAGAGGAGACAGAGCTGAGAAGGCCATCCAGTGATACTATCTGGGCAGGCCAAGAGAACTACAGACAATGGCTTCAAGGCACTATTGGAGGTGGTATTTTTCTTTCATTTGTAGCCAAAAGAGTACCTATCTGACATAGAATATAACTATTACTATTAGTTACTGTTCTATAAAATTTTATTGCCTATGTCTGTAACTAATTAGCTACATACAGACCAAAGAAAAATAGCTAATCAGAAAAATTAAGATGGCCCCGCCCAGAAGATGGCTGATGAGAAACACCGCCAGACAGAGTGTCTCTGAAGAAAAGACAGATTCTAGAAGAAATTAGAAGAAAGAAGCAAGAAGACGAGCCTACATCGGATGAGGGTCGGCAGGAGGAGTACCTGAGACCACGGGAGACTCCACGGGAGGAGGTCGTGGAGGAGAACTAGAGGCTGGGACCCCCGGAGAAGCCCAGAGACCAGCGGGAAGGGTAGGTGGATCTGCCGTTTCCCCTCCCCTGCATCCCGGACTGCTGGTGGGCTCCCCAGCAAGCGGAGGGACCTGCGGACACCAGCCCAGCGACAACCGCCGCCAGTGAGCAGTAAGCCGGTAGCAGACGTAGCACCAGGCTCCCAACTCCCTCGGGGCACCTCCGTGTGCACAGACCCGAGCCACGTGGCAGACGCCATATTGCCTCCTCCTCCCCTCCCCCGACCCTATCCTCGGCTGCCCAGAGAGACAGAGAGACAATATAGCCACCAGCCGGAGGCACCTCCAGGGAACGGGACCTTCCCTTTTGGGGCCCTACAGCTGACTAAGGGGATCTCAGACTGTGAGCTCTCTGCCCGCCAACCCTACCAGGTGCTGCTGGCACGGTGATCCCAGGAGAACGGGGCAGAGCCTGAGGTTGAGAGACATAGACCCAGCTTGGGCTCCCTGTGGGTGAATGGGGACAGGCACGCGTCTCCCTGGTGGGGACAAAGTTTGAACTCTGGGACCCAGAGGTCAGACCTCCAGACCACATCCCGTGCACCGAGGCTTCGCATTGCCTGGGGAACAGAAGGGATATACATGAATAGCCTGCTGAGGTGTGTGTGCCTTCAGGGGCAGATCAGCGTCCTAGAGGGCAACCCTCCCCCCAAAGGGAGGCCGTGCGCCCAGCCCAGGGGGCGTTCCTGCGCAGGGAACCTCCCCGCTGGCATCACAGCCAGGGGAGGCCTGGTGGCGTGTGGTCTGGCCTGCTGACAGAGGCCCAGGAGTAGCCGCGGACTTGGGGACGGTGGAAAGAGGCCAGGCCCGCTCCAGACTGCGGGTCTTGGACAGCCCCACCCCCACACACAGACTCTCTGACTGAGCGGGGGCCATTCCAGCCCCACTCTGTCAGCTTTGCCTGGAAGCAGAGAACAGAACTTTGACCCCTGCTGACGACATTGGTGGTGCCTGAGGGTGGGCTTATCCAACTCAGCTCCGCCCAGACTCTCTCCTAGACCAGCCCTCACTAAAGGGGAGAAAAGGACACACCTGGAAGTCCCAGGGCCCCACCCACCACCTGAGGCACTAGAGTTCTCTCTTCAGGAACAAGAGCTGATAACAGGACACAAAAACA
>VSMD01055302.1:0-93018 GCA_008750895.1 Mirza zaza
GTGTTTGTGTATGTATGTATATATACAGACATACACATAAATATGTTCCAATATGAAATATTGGAACATATGTGTGTATGTAGTTGTCGAACATGAAAAAAAATCTTGAAATTTTGGGGAATTTCCAAAGGAAAGAGGGCACATTTTACTGATTCAGTGATTGAATAATTAATGAGGGTCCATGCTATAAGCCAGAAACCATACTTGATATTGAGGACAGAGTCATGAATAGTTTGAACAAGGCCCTTATCTGCACGAAAATGTTCCCATGGTTTTCATATCTTTTAAAATATATTAGAGATAATTTTTATTTTACAGTTGAAAATAGTGATATTTAAGTTACTCCAGGGGATAGGGTAAGAAAATAATGAATCTTTTAGACTTAGGTGAATCCTCCAAATAACACCATTTTGATTCTCCCATCGAAATTTTGACTAAATAATCTTAGGAATGTTACCTTTTTCTGTAATAGAATTTAATTTTTAAAATATAATTCACCTTCTATCAAATTTGGTAGAATATGTGTGTGTATATATATATATATATATGTCTAATGAAATAACTTTAGAGAATTTTACATGAAATTAATCTTGGTGAATGGTAAAATTCATGAGTGGTCTTGTTTAATGGAATATTATTTCTTTTCACTTTCAGGTGGTCTATAATTTATATTAATAGTAACCAAAAGCAGGAATACAAAATCAAATCTCATTTATATTTTACATGTATTGATTGCTATTTATCTTCCTTTATATTTGTATCTCAGACAGTTGGGAGGGGTGTGTGTGTGTGATATAAGTAGATCAATAACCCAGTTTCTTTATTATCCCAGGACTAGCAAAAAATAATCAACATACTGTGTTCAAAATTACTGTAGGATTACTGAATATCTAGTAGAACTAGAATGTGTTATGAGTTTTCCTTACATAAATAATTTTGCACTATTTTCAGGTACTAATGAGACATTAAATTGTTTAGCATGTAAACAACTTTAATAAAATGGTGTGCAATTAAAAGGTAAGTGTAGTCATCACATTGCCTGGATGGTAATGACAAAAGGATCTCTTCTACAGGTCCCCTAAAGGAAAACAATTAGCCCAGAATCACTTTCACATTTTTACCAAAAAACAGCTGTTTGATGACTATTTAGCTAAGTTTGGAACATTTCACAATTTTTTTTTTCTTCAGAAGATTAACAGGAACAGATGTTTCATTTGACTGTTCTATATGGTGGATCTTTCATAAAGAGATAAGTGTTAATCTCATATGCTTTCTAATGTCTTGGCCTTTGATCCTTAGTCAGGTGCTGGCATCTTACAAATTTCATATTAAATTTAAAAATCACATAACTGACTAGTGCAGGACTTTTGAGATGCTATATGGTGAGCAGTTACTTTTTCTTTTATTGATTCCTAATTATTTTTAACAAGAAAACATTTTGGATGGTGCAAATTGAAGTAAAATTTGAGAAGTATTTACTTATATATGTAGAGATGCAGATATATGTAGATCTCTCTTTTTTAATATGTAATAAACAGTAAGTACTTTGAAAAAAAATGGCCTAAAAGCTATTTATAAAAATATTACCTGGGGCTGACAGACTAATCAGCAAGAATATTCTTTAAGTGAAGTTCATAGTATCAACAAACTGTTTTAAGGTCCTTATCTTTCATATGTCTTACTGTGCGTCTCACTTATTTAAATTTTGTTTTTATTTTCTCTCTCTAAAGGTAAAAATACTAAGAATTGCTTCCTGTGATGAGAAGAAGATCCTTTTCCTGCCTTACCTTTTTCTAATGATAGCTATATGAAAACACTATGTTTTAAAATTTCTCAATATAAATATTTGTTGAATAAATGAATACATGGGATATATAGTTTGTCAATATGACAGGATTTTACCCTTGTGCTTCAAAAAGATTTTTAATTATTTTAATGGAGATTGGTCCCCTCAGTTTAAAAAGGATATTTTGTGTTGCAAAGGCTTCATTCTAATACAACAAAATAACTCTACAATCCAGGCATTTGTTTTAAGAATATACAGGCAGACTAAATAAATCCAGTGATAAACCTGGAAGAGGTTTACCCTGCCCAGGAAAATGAAAAGGAGAGTTACTTGGAAGGAGGCAATGATGGCAGATTCTGTGAGTGGTGTGAGTACTGTGACCTGCACCCTGAGAGGCAGGACATCTGATGGGATGACAGTGGATTCCTGCAGGCTGAACACTAACAGCAGCTGCTCTCTGACAATGCTTAGCATGGAGAAATTCGAGCTGTCACATACAAATGATCATACATGTTTAGAATAAAATCCTGGTGACTACCACTGATAGACTACAGGCTAAAAGCCTTTCTGCTATTTTTCCGGGTGTCTCATAAGGCAAGGAACCCCCAGAATTCTTGTGAAACTTTAGGAAGCAGGAAGGACCACCGCCACTCCACTTCCCCACACTCTTTCATGGGGTTAACTGAATCAACATTTTTCAACTTTGAAATCAATGAAATAATGCAAAATGTTTTGAATGTAAAATGCACTACTCAGCATATTCTAACAACAAGATAAAAACATGCCTGACATTCTGGCCAAGAGCAAAATTATAAAGATCATATTTGAGCTGTCATCACATAGCAGTGATGATCTGTATTGTAGTAGTTAATCACAGGTTTTATTAATCATTTCATGCGCATTCATCAAGAAGGACTCTAAAGCCTATCTTGGCATCCATTAGTGTCTATTTTACTTCTAAAAAAATCATAATTTTTTTTTAAGATAATGAATCTCATATCAGATTCTTCCTATAATTAAGATTCTAGGTAAAGGGGAAAGTACTTAAATACTGAGACCCATGTATTGAAAAATGGAAAACGTACTTTGTGATATTTAGAAAATGCCCTTTTTTAAAGAAGAGAACAAGTAAGGATCTAAAATTATGTGTTTAAATTTCATATTTACTAAAAAATACAAATAAGTATATAAAAATAACATTAGTGAAAATTGTTTAGATAGAATATGGGGTACTTTGAAAAGTGTTTATGAGATCCAAGAGAAAATGGCAAAACAACTCAAAGGAACCAGAAAAATAATTCAGGAAACTAATGAAAAATTTATTAAAGAGATAGATATATTTACAAAAACAAATAGAACTTCTACAAATGAAAAATTCAGTTAGGGAAATACAAAACACAATAGAAAGTTTCAAGAATAGACATAAATAAACAGAGGAAAAAATTTCAGAGCTTGAAGACAACTCTTTCAAATTAACTCAGTCAAAAATAAAAAAAAAAAAAAGAATCAAGAGAAATGAACAGAATCTCTGAGAAATATGGGATTATGTAAAGTATACAAATATAAGAATAATAGAAATACCTGAGGGAGAATAAGAAAAAGCAAAAGGCATGAAAAACCTATTTGAGGAAATAATTGAGTAAAACTTCCCTGGTTTTCTGAGAGACTTAGACATCTAGATGCCATAAGCTCAAAGAACATCTGGAAGATTTATTGTAAAAAGACATCACTGAGGCACATAGTCATCAGACTGGCCAAAGTCAACATAAAGAAGGAACTCTTACAAACCATCAGTTGAAAACATCAAATAGCTTAAAAAGGAATACCCATCAGACTAACAGCAGACTTCTCAAAAGAAAATGTTAGGCAAGAATTTTGTCTCCTGCAAAACTGAGTTTCATATATGAAAAAGAAATGATTTTCCCAGGAAAGTAAATACGAAAGGAATTTGTCACCAATAGACCTACCCTACATGGAATGCTCAAAAGTGCTCTAAAAATCAAAAAGAATGGTCAGTGCTCACAAGTTATAAAAACACTCAAAGACTCAAAGCTTTTACAAAACAGTAATACAATTGAGAATACAAAGCAACCGGGACAATCGATATAATGAATGGAACAGTATCTCACTTCTCAATATTGACACTGAATGTAAACAACCTAAATGCCTCATGTAAAAATTATAGGTTGGTGGGATGGAAAAAATAAAAACACAATCCAAATATCTGCTGTCTCCAAGAAAACAATCTAACTAATAAAGATTCTCATAGACACATTGTAAAGGGATAGAAAAATATTACATACAAATGGAAACCAAAAATGAGCAGGAGTAGCTATTCTTATATCATAAAAAACAGACTTTAAATCAATAACAGTGAAAAATAATGAGGATGGTCATTACATAATATGAGGTCATTACAATATATGAGGATGGTCATTACATAAAAGGGATCAATTCAACAAGGAGATATAACAATCCCCAATATATATGAATCTAACACTGGAGCTCCTAGATTCATAAAACAAATACTATCAACTCTAAGAAAAGAAATAAAGTTCAAAATAATAATAGTGGGGACTTCATCACTCCAATGACAGAACTAGACAGATTATTGAGGCAGAAAATTAACAAAGAAACACAGGACTTAAACTGGACTCTAGAACAAATAGATCTAACAGACATTTACAGAAAATTCTACCCCAAACTGTAGAATATATATTCCTCTCATCAGCACATGAAACATTCTCCAAAAAAGTCCATATGGTATGCCACAAAACAAGTCTCAGCAAATTTAAAAAAATTAAATCATACTTTGTATCTTCTTTGACCAAAGTGAAATAAAACTAGAAGTTAATTCCATGAGAAACTCTCAAAACTACACAGATATGTGAAAATTAAACAATCTGAATGAATCATCTTTGGGTCAATGATGGAATAAAAATGGAAATCAAGCATTTTTTTTAATTGATGGCAATGGTGACACAAGCTATCAAAATATCTGGAATATAGCAAAAGCAATGAGAAGAGGGAAGTTTATGGCACTAAATGCCTACATCAAAAAGACAGAAAGATCAGAAATTAACAATCTAATGTCATACCTCAAGGAACTAGTAAAACAAGAACAAACCAAGCCCACAGCTAGCAGAAGACAAGAAATAAAAAGTAGAGCAGAAATAAATGTAATTGAAAGTGAAAGAACAACATACATAACGAGTGAGATGTGCACCATCTGGGGGATGGTCATGCTGGAAACTCAGACTTATGGGGGGAGGGGGGAAACAGCATTTATTGAAACCTTAAAATCTGTACCCCCATAATATGCCAAAATAAAATAAAGGATCAATGATATGAAAAATTGGTTCTTTGAAAAGATAAATTAATAAACCATTAGTTATATTAACCAAAGAAAGAAGAAAGAGGGTTCAAATAAGCTCAATTAGAAATAAAAAAGGAGAAATTATAATTGACACCACAGAAATATAAAAGATCATCTGAGGCTGCTACATAGAAGGAACATACCCCCAAATGATAAAAGCCATATATGACAAACCCACAGCCAACATCATACTGAATGGGGAAAAGTTGAAAGCATTCCCCCTAAGAAATAGAATGAGAAAAGTGTGCCCACTGTCACCACTTGCATTCAACATAGTACTGGAAGTCTTAGCCAGAGGAATCAGGCAACAGAAAGAAATAAATGGCATTCTAAATTGGAAAAGAGGAGGTCAAACTCTCCCTATTTTCTGATGGTATGATCTTATACTAAAAAACCCTAAAGATTCCTCCAAAGACTCCTTGAAGTGATAAATTAATTCAGTAAACTCTCAGGTTACAAAATCAGTGTATACAAATCAGGAGCATTTCTATACACTAATAACAACCAAGCTGAAAATCAAATCAAGAACTCAATTCCATTACAATAGATGTAATAAAAACAACCCATCATGGAATATACTTACCAAGGAGGTGAAAAACCTCTACAAGGAGAACTACAAGACACTGATGGAAGAAATTGTAGATGATGCAAACAAATGGCAAAGCATCCCAAGCACATGGATTGGAAGAATTGAAATTATTAAAATGTTTGTACTGTCTAAAGTAATCTACAGATTCAATGCAATTCCTATGAAAATACCAATATCGTTTTTCAGAGAATTAAAAGGATGAAACTGGATTTCTATCTCTCACCATATACAAACATTAACTCAAGTGAATTAAAGACTTAAATATAAGATCTGAAACCATAAAAATATTAGAAGAAAATCTATGAAGAACTATTCTCTACTTTGGCCTAGGTAAAGAATTTATAACTAAGACCACAAAAGAAAATACAATGAAAACAAAAATACATAAAGGGGATTTAATTACACTAAAAAGCTTCTGTGCAGAGAAAGATACAATCAACAGAGTAAACAGATAACCTACATAATGAGAGAAAATATTCACAAGCTATCCATCTGACAAAGGCCTAATATTCAGAATCTATAAGAAACTCAAATCAACAAGAAAAAATTAATAACTCCATTAAAAAGTGAGCAATCATATGAACAGACATTTCTCAAAAGAGAAACAAATGGCCAATGTACCTATGAAAAAATGCTCAACATCAGTAATCATTAGTGACATTCAAATTGAAACCACAATGAGATACAACCTTACTCCTGTTAGAATGGCAATTATTAAAAGGTTAAAAATATAGATACTGGCATGGGTGCAGTGGAAATGGAATACTTATACACTGTTGATGAGAATGTAAACTAGTACAACCTCTATGGAAAACAGTATGGATATTTCCCAAAGAATTAAAAATAAATCTATTATTGAATCCAGTATCGCACTACTAGAGATCTACCCAAAGGAAAAGAAGTCATTTTATAAAAAGGACACCTGCACTCAAATATTTATTGTAGCACAGTTCACAATTGCAAATATATGTAATCAGCCTAAGTACCCACCAAATGTTGAGTGGGTAATGAAAATGTGGCATATATACACTAGGGAATAGTACTCAGCCATAAAAAAGAAAATAATGTATTTTGCAGCAACTTGGATATAACTGGAAGCCATTATTCTGTGTAAAGTAACCCAAAAACAATAAAGCAAATACCACATGTTCTTATTTATAAGTGGGAGCTAAGCAATGGGTATGCATGGTCATACAAAGTGACTGAATGGTCATTGGATACTCAGAAGAAGGAGTTGGGAAGGACATTCAGGTTGAAAAATTACCTGCTGGCTACAATGTACACTATTCTGTGTACAATGTACAACTTTATTATTAATAAAAACCTACATTTCTCCACTATGCAAGTCATCCATGTAATATACTACTTGTACCTCCTAACCTATAAAAAATTTTAAAAGGAGGAAAAAAAGAAAAATGCTTAAAAACTTTAAGGTCATTACTATATGTTTCTAATCTAAATTGATATTCATTCATTCAGCTGTGGTCATTGAGTATCCTTCTCACAGGCATCTTCCCTCTCAGTTGAGTGGCTACTTCTTATCTTATAGTAGAGAAATTCAAAGTTTATTTATGTGGTCATAAATTGCTTGAAATAAGATGAAAATAGAAAAAGACAAAGACTCTTAATCCTATTGAGGCTTATTTTTAACCGTATTTACTGATATTGGTCATGTAACTTCTGTCTTGCTTTATTCACATGACATTTGGATTGTGGCCACAGTTGTCAAAGCAGGACTGCTTCCCATTGAGGACTGAGCCAAAAGATGGAAAGAACCAGGAGATGCTGGAACACCTTGGTTTAGTAGATCAGAAATAAGTGAGACTTTTTGGCTGCAGAATGACCTCTGGGATTTGCAGAGCAATAGAGAGATTATCATTCTAATTTCAGCACCTGGCTCTGGGGTAGAGAATTGGCATCTTGACAAAAGCTATAGAAGCCATGGCCTTGGAAGGACTATTTGAAAATAACAGAAAATGCCATGTTGACAAGAACAGGGATGGCGAAAGGGATGTTTTGGTAGACGTGGAGAAGGAAACAATATTGGCTTTGTCCCAGCCTCTGATTTAGGAAGCCACCTGAGGGAATATGACCCAGTGCACAGTTAAGGACGTCAGAGAAATAAACCTTCCCCATAAAGTGCCAGGCTGGGGTAGTTACCATGAGATCCTTGAGGGCACTGCAGTGGTTACACTACCTGTCATGGCGAGAAGAGCAACAATAGCAAAGAAAGCCACTGTGGATAGTGAACCCAGATGCAGAATTGGAGGTAGTACATGGAGACTACAGAGGTTGATGCTACTGATGGGTATAGTGAGATAATTCTTAAATGCCTTCTGGAATCTTCCTAGAGATAAAATTAAGAATGAGGGACATAAATTCCAGTAGTCAGAAAGGCAACATCAAGGTTTCTCGCTATTTAGAAGTTATCTACAGTCCCCTTTCTCAGGCTGGTGTTTAAAGAAGGATACCTGAGCTCATCCCTTTGAGGACTAAACAGTATTCATTATTGTCAAGACCACAGTGGCTTTGGAGCCGATGCTATTGCTATCACCTTTAAAGCCTCTGATTTTTCTGCCCTCTGTGTAGCTGTGTTTGCCTGGAGCTATATTCATCAGAGACATTCTCCACTTCCTTAAGCTTAGGCCCTTATAGATGCTTATTGGACCCAGCAAGTGTGGATAGTTGTAGGCTACCCATCTTCATGGTGTCACAGGTGAGTTCAGCCTTTACCCTACCACTTGTACTAAGCCCTCTGGTCAACCTAATCCCCAAAGCAATCTTTGAGAAAGCACTATCTATGTCAGAGTCTGTGCTGTAATATTTAATGAAGTGAGGGCAGTTTCTATTCCTAAACCACATCAGGATGGATATGGGTTCCTGGTATTTGCCATAAGAAAAATGCATGTTTTTCTTCTTAAGACAACTGATATTTAGATGGAGTACCATCTACCTTTCACTCAAAAGCAGGCATACATGTTTTTGGAGAACTATCAGGAAGCAGCTTTTCCAAATACTTTCATGAGTAGGGTAGCTTGCTTCTTGCTTCTCTTCTTCCCTAATCTTTGAATATTTAAAGGTTTTAGGTAGTTTAGCTCAACAAGGAATCCTGGCAAGTGCCTTAGCAGTAGGATTAGGGCTTGCTATCTACTGGCTCCTTCTGATAGCTATTCTCTAAGAAATTGGCTCTCTTTTTCCTGTTATCAATTTCACCACTTCTCAAGACCACATCTACTGCCAGAGCTTCGCGCACACTTGGATTGAAAATAACCAAATGCTTTATGGCCTAGTTCAGAATTGGATTTGGAATGACAGTTCTTATTCACTAGGGAAAAGGAAGAAGAGAGGACACAGTTTTGTTCCCACTTCTTTATTATCCCCTTAGATTCCTGATAATCTCCCCCACCCCCCCGCCTTAACCTCCAATCTCATGTATCCTAGGGAAGAGGCTTAATGCAACTCACAGCTGGAGGAAGGCCTTGACTATTGTAAAGGGTAACATTTTAACATACAGCTATATTATGAGAATCAAAAAGCCTGCCATGTCCAAAATTTCTATGTTCTATTTCCCACCAATCTGTTTGTTCTGTACTTTAAACAGATCTTTGGAATATGATCTTTATGTACTAGACATTGCCTAATACCTAAACTCATGCAGAATTTCTTAAAGATGTGTGGTTTTGGGGTCTATTTTTTAAATCTGTTTTTAAATCTGTTTTACAGTTGCCTATTTCAGTTCACCAGACAGCAGGTGTTTGGTTTCCCTGCTGGCATTTAGTCTCAGCACATGTTCTGCCCAGCTGAGTTGTTTTTTTTTTTTTTTTTCCTCAGGCACTCCTTCTAAGTATCAGTCAGAGCTTTCCTGGGTCAGCTACCAAATAACAAAGTCAACCATGAGCTCTCAGAGCCCTCTGCCATTTAGGTCTGAATGTGGTGCTTCCTGTGACCCCTTTGTTAAATGTCATGTGTAAAAAAGCAAAAGGTGCGTATTGAGACCTCAACTCCATATTAATCCACCCCATAGATATTTGATGTGACCCTTTGTCAGTTACTGAACAAAATGAATTATTATAGAAATTGTGTTGAAACTGGATTTTTCCATGTGGCTGATCAAACAGTCACCAGTCAGCAGGAAAATTCAGAACAAATGAATGTAGCTTCATATTGGAGAGAAGACAAGAAAGGAAAAATAAAACCAGTATAACATAATGGAAATGTTAAATTTCATCTTATTTTATATTATATTAAAATGTAATCCATAATAGATATATTAACGATGTTAAGAGTTTTCTCATGAGAATCCACCAACAACACAGACATCCCTAGGCAAGACTTGCCTGTCTGGCAGATGTGTGTTTGTATTAGGGAAGGAGCAATGGGAATTAAGAAGAGAAAGTGAGGTACAGTGGAGACCATAAAGGAAGTAATATTTCTCAAACTCAGCCTTAGGAAAAATAAAACTGAATCAAAACAAGAAAGCTGAGTCAAAACCTCCAGGACTTCACATGTTTTCTTGCCTGTTAGCAAAATAACTAGTGTGAGTTGTAACACATTTTGCAGGTTTAGGATTTCTGCTAAGAAATTTTGATGTATAAGACAGATTTATAGATTTATTTTACAAGGGTATAATCAAAAGTTAAAGGACCTTGCAGAGGGCTTTATATTCAGTTTTCTTACCTGTAAATGTAGAGAACAATATACTAATCAAATTAACTATATATTCCTTAAAAAATAAATAATTATGATTCTCTTTGGCATTCTTTCTACTCTTCCTATTCCACAAAATGCCATGACATGTTTTGATTCATTTGAAATCTAAGTACAGCAATTCATTTTGATTTTTAATATACTTTAATAGGCCCGTGTAAATATTATATAATTTGAGTTTTTTTGGTGTTTTATAAAAATTGGATTTTAAAATTTTATAATTTTAACTTATGGAATTTTATGCACTAGTGGGAGTAACAATAGACCTGATATTTGAAAACTTTGCTTCACATTACTGTGTTGTGTCATTATCGTGAGCTCTGTGTCAAAGTGCCTATTTCCTTTTTTAGTAAATGCAGTTAATTAATTTTATTTCCATCCCCCAGCTTTCTTTTCTTGTGTATTTAAGAGTTAATGTCAGTATAATTATTCCCAATCCCAAATCCCATTCTCTACTAGAGCCAGTCAACTAAGAATGCTATTATTTATACCAAAGATGTTCAGAAGAAATCATTAAATCAAATGCAATATGTAAATAGTGTTAGCGGTTACTTTAGTAAAGCATATATTTCAAATTTCTAGCAAAGACACCAGAAATTTTACTATATTCTCATGTATGCTTCTAAACCCATCATTTGATTAACAGTTATACAGAAACTTTTAGTATTTCACAGGTGCATCTGCCTCAAGGACATCTTCTGTCCAAACTGCCAGATGGTCAAACATCAGAGGTATCTCTGTACCTGTAAGTGGCTATACATTTATAAACACTCTATTAATTATTCAGGTAATTTTAAAACTTTTTATTTATTTATGGCAGTGTATACTTGGCACCTGAATACTCTGCATACATATTTTATAGTGTTGACGTGACTTAACAAATATTGTCATTGCATATAGTTTGGAAAATATTATAATAGGGTCAAAAAGTATGGTGTTTATTATTTGTGTCAAGGTTTTCAAGTGAATATTTCATTCATTGAATGTCGTCATTGAAATTATTGAACCCAATAAGTTTACATTATATAAAACAAGGTATTGTAAGAGAGGAGTTTCATAATAAGGGCCACAAAGTGTATCCACAGATATTTACCTTCTTAATACTTGAAGTTATTCTAGGACTATCTTAGACAAAAGGACAGAAAGAGAACTTCTGTGTCTCCCAGTAAACCAATGTAGTTTTGAGCCATATCCATTTCAAAGGTTCCTAAAGAGGACAAAATAAACTTGGGATCAAATTTCAGAGTTTGTATTCAATTTTGTGGTAGACTGAGGATTTGGAAAAACGGTAATTCAAAATACACTGACCAGAAATATTTACAGCACATATAACTAGGAGTTAATATTCTTAATATCTTAGTAGACAAATAACTGCAAATAAAAACAAACATCATATTTAAAGCCATTATGTTGCAAAATGTAGTAAAGGATTGATATGATCCAGTATTGCTGAAGATGTTAAAGTCCTTCTTTATATGTGATTAGATGATAATGAGAGTGAATTTTATTATACATTTATTTATTTATATACTATAGATGTATTTATTATACATCTGTAGTATATACACATGTGTGTATATTGCACAAATACATAAATAATATATTATTAATAAATTACTATATTAAATGAGATAATATATGGAAATAATTTAGACAATGCAGGACACATAGCAATTATTCAATTCATGTCTGTTGTTGTTATATAAAAATTAGAAAATGCTCTTTTATTCTCTATGGTCACATAAAAAAATGGCCTGGAAAAAACATACCTTAAAATTTTAACAATAATTACCCTGTAACAGTGGAAATTTCCTGAAAGAGGGAGAGAAAATATTGCTTCCTACTATAAATAAATAATTTTGGGAAACAAAAGGAGAAGAATTCTGGGTTCTTACTTTGTGGAATATAAATAATTGTCTCTAGAGTGAAAACCAGCTCTGTATCACTTAGTTTACAACCTGTGATTATATACTTCTTAAATTTAGGCACTTACTTCAAGAAAGATAAATATCTCTAAAATTCTCACAATCTATGCTTGTTTCTTACCTCAGATCTTGAGTTTCAGTAATATTTGCTTAGAAATTATAACACTGAAAAAACATAAAAGTGTTTTCTCTTTAGTAATACAAAATGATTTTTGTTTATGTTGTGCTTATTCTTTTGTTATTGTTTTTGTTTGTTTTTTTGTTTGTTCATAGTATGAAAGTTGATCCAAAAACTTATGTGGTTCCCAGCATTCATTTTCTAAATATTGTTTACAGAATTTGGTTTGTTACCACTCAGAGAATCCTTTTGAAATATTCTTTTTTCCTTTTCTTTCAGTGGTATCACACTGTTATGAATATTTTAATTCTCTCATTTCATTTTACCTGTACTCTTTGATGTGTTCTGTTTCTGTTTCCCTCTAGAAAGGGCAAGAGTTATCCATGTTTGTCCTGCACTATTTATTCTAACTGCACATTTTCTTCTATTTTCATCACTCCTACATTCAACTATAGTCTTTACAATTTAAATATCTTCAGTCGTTTTCTTTCTCCAACCACAATTCTTTTATTTTAATTGCCTACTGGTAAACGCTATACTCGTGCTTTCTTAAATATATTCTCTTGGCTATGTACTCATAAAATATGCTGGAAAAATTTCTGTAATCAGGTGCACATACTCTTTTATAGCTATGATGCATATCACAATACAAAAGCTGCTGAAAAGTTGCACCAAAAAGTCACTTTAATCAGGTCAAAGTTTCTAACAGTTGTTTTACCACAGAATTCCTTCCCCCTTTTTTTCTCATAAAAAAACTCCTAATTGCCACCAGAACTTTGGCTTCACAGAAAACACACTGCAGAATGGTATTTGAAGTGAAGTCCCAAATTCAGCAAGTCCCCAAACAAATTCATCTGGGCGTGCCTGCTAGTGGCTCCACCAAGCTCCCAGTAACCTAGTTTCAAAATACTGGAGTTATCTTTTCTTCTATTCCTAATTGTCTTTACATCTAATCACTCAGCAAAATTAGTTAATTCTATTTTTAAAATGCTTCATATATTCTTCCTTCTCCTTTCCCATTTCTATGGATACTACACAATATTGCAGAGAATATCTTTGAAATAAAATTTCAAAGCAGCATTTTATTTAATTTTCTCATTTTCCTAAGTTTAAACTATGACATTGTACTTTTTCCATTTAAAATCTTCAATGGTAAAATTGTTTCAATAGAAGCATGCACGTTTCTCATTCTGACATTTAAAATAAATCCTTCAGCACATGACTGTAATCACCTGATTGAGAAGAAATTCTTTTATCATGGGGTGCTATACTACATTACTAATTGGGGGCACGTCAAACTATATAATATTTTCTCTTTATTAATTTATTTACTTATTCTATAAAATTTGGGGGATTTCCAGTGTACATATGGCTTCATGACAGTTTATGTGAACATGCAAAGATAAATAAATATCAAGCCATTGTACTCGTGTGGATATGTGTTTGTTCTTACTATGTCACACTGCCTCTCTGATTTCTCAGGGGGATAAGTCACTCAGTAAAAGGTAGCAAAGAATTTAAAAAAGATAAAATTCATATAACATGAAACTTTCTATTAAGTAAAGCATGATATATGTAGGTGACTATGATTATAACCTACATAAGACCTGAATTAAAGTATTTATCTAGGACAAGTATGTTGTGTTAATTGCTCCCATTTTCATAAATAATTTTCTGACCCCACTAATATATGCACAAATTCATTGCCTGCTTAGGTCTTATTAATTTTTCGAGACTTATCTTAGGCATTATTCAATTTAGTTCCCATAGTGTATATTTCGTGAGACGTTGTGACTTAGTAGTTTAGATTTCATGATTTAGAATCACAAAACATGGATTAAAGCTCTGACTCTCCTAATTATTATTCTTGCTTTGAGGAAAATGAATTTTAAAATATCTTCCCACTTCAGAAATGACGGACACATTTTTATCTCAAGGGTTATTGTAAAACTTAGATTAATTTCCTTGGCATGTAGTAAGTGCTCAATAAATGTTACCAAATGTATTTCATTATCTTATTTCATGCTTTTATCTTCCAAAGATATTGACTTTGTTTTGTTTATTTGTATATTTACTCTATAGTTCTTTTAACTCACACATTCTTAAGGCAGTAAGAAACTTTATGACCTAAAACAATGTATTATTTATTAAATAATTTAGATTATTACTAAATTAGTATAACAGTTCTAAAAATCAAAAGTTCAAACTAGATTTAAACAAACTAAAATAACAGTATCAGTAGGACTGCATTTCTTCTGGAGGCTCTGAGAGGAATCTATTTTTTTTACTCTTTTAGCTTCTAGGGACCACCTACATTTCTTGGCTAATGATCTTTTCTATATCTTCAGAGACAGAAGAGCAACATCTTAAAATTTCTCTTTATGAGTCTGACCTCCTTCTCTCGCTTATAAGGATTCTTGTGATTATATTGGGCCCAACTGGATAATCCAGGATAATTCCCCTATCTCAAAATCCTTAATTTAATAGCATCTACAAAGTATCTTTTGCTGTGTAAGGTGAAATAGTCACAGGTTTCAGTAATTATGAAGTGGGCATTTTGGGAAGCCATTATTGTATTGTATTGTGCACAGGTGGGATCTATAGTGTTTTGTTGTTGTTTATTTGTTTTTAGTTTTCTACAGGGATCAGTACATGGCTTCTGCATTTGAGAGGCACAATGAATGTCTGTTGAATAAATCAATGGAAGAACAAAGGAGTGAATATTAGAAAATCTTACAAATACCTGGATTTTCTACTTTACTACTAATATAATGTAATGAATGATCTAAAGCAGAACTTCCTGTAATCCATTAGCGGAGCAACAAACTAATAGATGGTGTAATCTTCTATGAATATTTTTCTATTATAAAAAAGTTTACCTACCCATTATAAAGTTTACCTACCTTGGGTTGTAGCTCCAATAAGTGGTGTGCTCTTAGGACAACTTCTCATCATCGTATTAACTTAACTCTCCTCCATTTATGTACTATGGTTACAATGATATTTTTGGTGAATGATGTGTGTCAGATATGTCTCTTTGAAGACAGTAAATGCTGGAGTTTGCATAATGAGTTGTAGACATGCTGCTTAGAGAGTTCTAAGCTGTGATTTTAAGTTGAACACCACTTTGCTTTGCAGAATGTTACTAGTTTTTCTGTATTAACTAAAAAAGGCACTTATCTTTAAATTCATGAAGGCTTATTAGAATATGTTGGATAAAATTATCAGTGTACTTCATTACATACATAGAATATACTGTTCATTATATATCAAAATACTGTTTTAAGCTACAGTGAAAGATCTTTGCTATTGAATGTTTTTATTTATAAACTGCTCACAGCTGTTATTCAATATTCAGTTTTTAAGGTTTCACAAAGCTCAGTGGAATTTCACTCATCCATTTAAACTTTAATCATGGCCAAGAAGTACATAGATAATGAATTATTGCTTCAAAATAGGACCATGAAATGACATGAAAAATGTTCATATCTTGATTGATATATAAGCATTTACAAGGTTATTATATTTAATTCAATTCATGACAACAGCATCAATAGACTTTTCAATGCTATGTTCTGTATTTATTTGCATTTCAGACTTTCATACTGAAAGCTGTTGTCTCAATCAGTTCACAGTACTACAGACAGAAAATTCTGTACATGACATTTTTGTCATCCGTTTTCTTTACAGATAAATTTAAAACTTTATAATCAGCTTTATTTGTTTAAAAGAACATTTCCTATATCATGTTATTAATTTTGATATTTTTCTAACATATTTGGAATAAATAAGAAATATCTCAGTGAAGGTTTTACTTTCAATCCTGTTTATAGGAGCTCTCATGTGGGATGTAGACATTTTGGAGAAAAAAATCAAATTTATAATCACAAAGGAAAAATAGTAATAGATATAGGTACTCCAGAAGATTTTGTTATATTTCTTGGTTCATTCCTACTGAAAAGAGTAATAAAAGTGTCAAGAATATTGTTAAGAAAACTCAAGGGCTAATTCTCACATAAATTCCCAAAACAAAAGAAAAAAATCGTGTTGAAAATTGTGAAAGGTACCTAAGGGGAGACATTCTTGGAACTAACACTACTTTAGGATAAGAAGAAAGAACTTGAAAATCTAAGGGGAAAAACTCTTTTATTAATTCAGAGTCATCTAACATCACAGTTTTCTCTATACAGTCCCAGTGCAAGTATTATTAACTCTCCTGATACTCTCAAAAGTGTCCCCAGTTAGGGTAATAAATTATATGACCATATAAAACTTATAGGTCTAATGCTTTAGATACTAAAGGACTTTTCACTGTTGAAAACAAATTGTTCCCCAAACCAAAAGAATGCTAGGATTTGAGAAACTATTGCTATTCTATGGAATGAAAAGTAATGAAGTTTGATGACCAAATTTTGAGAACTGGCCTCTTTACTGTGTGTACTGTTTGATCTAGTCTGTTACAATTTCATTACATTGGTGTAATATTCTTTGTTAGAAAATTGATATATCTAATTATAGAGCCAAATCTCTTAAGAACCCTAAGCTAACAATTGCAATATGAGAAGCATATCAACTATTTAAATTTTATGTTAAGGATTTGTTGCACTTAATGGATTTTTTTCCAGATTTCAGAATTCTAGAAGAGACTGAATGTGAAAGTGTTGCTTATAAATTACTGTTCTGGAGGAATATTGGAAATCCCCAATATTAAAATGATGATATTCCTGGTTTTGCTTACCATTAAGTCTTCTGGCTTGATGTGCTTCTTTTCATTTTAGTGATGTGTAGAAATTCTTAAGAAATGACCTGGATGAATTAATATTAATAGCAATCAAATTTAAAAACAAGTAGTAACTGTTTTTCTTTCATGTCTGCATTGTATTTTAACATTGCTATGGGCTTTAAGAAAATAGCAATAGAAGACAGGATTTTTGCCTCTACAGAAATCATCAGGGCATCAACAATAACAATCATCATCATGATACTTAATAATAATACCAGTCAAGTTCCTGGCATGAAACGGAAGTAATACTCAATTGGGCACTTTGAGGAAAGTTAAGCAAAGGAGCTCATTTCAAGAGTCATAGAAGAAAGTCCTGTCAAGAATAGAGAAATCATAGGGATAATAGAATACCCTGAGGCTAATAATGGAAGAGATGTTATAACTCCTAGATACTCCAGGGTGGGAGTCAAAGGAATATATATCCAGGTCTCACT
This sequence comes from Mirza zaza, assembly GCA_008750895.1. Taxonomy (NCBI): domain Eukaryota; kingdom Metazoa; phylum Chordata; class Mammalia; order Primates; family Cheirogaleidae; genus Mirza; species Mirza zaza. The sequence goes on from VSMD01055302.1 coordinate 17,719, forward strand.
TTTCCTTCTTCTTCCAATCTACTTCTGGTTCTTCCTGTTGGCCAAAGCCAAGAGGGTACAAGGGGACACAGGAGTCTATCGATTTATTTCATATGGGTTTCAGCATCCCCAAACAGAAAATACAATAGAGAATGATGCAGTATCTCTCTTGAAGGAAACGTAAAATATCTAGCACAACTGTCATCATCATCATCATTCTGAATAACTCCTTTGAACGCTTATCAGCTATATGCCAAAGACCAATTATGCATTATCTAATTTAATCTGTACAATAATGATATAAAATTGTGTGGTTTTGATTCATTGCATAGATGAAACTCAAAGAATTTAGGTAAATCACTGAGGGTTATAAATCTCTAAGTGGTAGAATTTTCACGAAACTCAAATCTGTTTAAGACCTTAATTATGCTCTTATGGAACAACATGTTAATTAAATATAGGAAAAATGGAAATCATATAAGGAAGTATACATTCCAATATATGATGAACTGCGATATATAGAACATAAGAGCTAGTTTAGCTAACAGAAAAATGACACTCCGTGAGTTTTATTGACCTCGAGTTTGTATCAAGTTTGTCTGATGTTGACTCTCTTACTGAAATGGACATAGACAATCAGGGATTATAAGGCCAGTTTGGAAAAAACATTGTGTTAGAGTAATACAGAGCCAGTTACTATAAAATATCAATTAGCCAAAGTCAAAGGTAGAAGACAGAAAAGAGACCTGTATGACTGGGTGTTGTGCTACTAGTAATAGAAGGAAATGATACAACTGTTTCTCTCTGGTAGAAAAATCAATTCTTAAGAAACGATGTACACTTAATATTCTTCCTTAAAAGCTCTAGTCCTAGGAATTAAATCTGGAGAACTCAAAAGCCCTCTACAAATTTCTTTTGCTTAGAAATGTAATGGGAAATTGGCTTCTCTGAAGCTTCATCATCCTAAATTCCTAACAAGTTTCACTAATGTGCTCAGAATATTTGAATATGGTTTGTTGTAAGGTGCAGTCATAACACATGAGAAGTATATAAAACTTTTTCTAATTAGTCATTGATATCAGTAGGATCTGGATTCAGCTTAATTTAACATCATTAGTCTTAAGTAGTCTTTGGGTGACTACTGTCCTCTGCCTTTGCCTTTCCAGAATTGTACATCCTAATTCTGTAAATTTCATTTTTAAAAATCTTGTACCTCATTTTACAGAGATTTTACCTTATGTCCTCAATATATGTATATTTATATATTATAAAAATAATACCAAAATTTATTTACTTTTATGCCAGGCACTCTTCAATGGACTTTATGTGTATTAACTTTTCTATGTATTAGCAACAATCCCACGTATCCTTAGTTTATAGATGAGAAACAACTCAGACATGAGCACAGTAAAATATATTATTGAAAATCATTCCATCTGTAATTATGAGACTTTAGATTAAAACCCATTCACTCTGGCTTCAGAAATATTCTTTTTAACATATTTATAATTAACTTGTGAATTGTATTTATATATTATTTTCCAAATATACATATTTGAATTATATGCATGTGTAATTAATATCACGTAAGATATAAACTCTGAAATTTTTTAAAAATAAGAAAAATGATGTAATTTCTGTACAGTATCTTATATCTTCTTCACTTTTTATAGTCTTTTTCTTTGAGGGATACAGCCAGTTGAGGCAGGTTAGCACAATTGGTGTAACTATCCCTTCAATATGTGGGGTAGGAAATTTTAACTTGGTAGTTTGTGGAGGCTTATTCAAAGTTGGTCAGGAGTTTGCTTTGGTGCAACTGGATTTTAACTGGGATTTTCATCCTCAGAAACCATACCATCTTTTTTAATTTATTTTTTTCAGCATATTATGGGGGTTCAAATGTTAAGGTTACATATATTGCCCTTGCCCTCCCTTCCCCCAGCGAGTCAGAGCTTCAAGTGTGTCCATCCCCCAGTTGGTGCATCGCATTCATTATGTATGTATATACCCTTCCCCTCCCCCCGCACCTGCCCGACCCCAGATAAATGCTATTCCTATATGTCCACTTAGGTGTTGATCAGTTAGAAACCATACCATTTTTGTTATTCAGGGTTAACAACTTTAAGGGCTTTGTCTACAGAAGTGTTTCTTAACCTTGGCTTATTAACTTTTGGAGCTAGATAATTGTTTCTTTCAGGGGGTCGTCTTATGAGTTGTAGGATATTTAGCAACATCCCTGACTTTTACCCACTTTATACTGGTAATAGATTCCCTCCAGTGTGAAAATCAAAAATGTCTCCAGATAATGGCATGTGTTCCCTGAGGGCCAAAATCGCCCTCAACTGCTATATATGTAATTGGTGCTTCCTATAAACTCTGGGGTGTGTATGATTAGAGCCTTGGTGAAAATTAAGAGTAGAGTTTAAGCATAGTTTCTTTAAATTTATCCTGTTTGGTGTTCTTTTTGAAACTTGGATATGGAGTTTGGTGTATGACACTAATTTGACATAAATTTTCAATCATTATTGCTTCAACTATTTCTTCTGTTTCCCTCTTCTGCTGGTATTACCATTACATATATGTTATACTTTGTCATTTTTGTATAGTCCTTGGATATTTTGTTTCTTTTTAAATTATTTATTTATTTATTTATTTTTTGAGACAGAGCCGCACCCTGTTGCCCAGGTTAGAGTATCGTGGTGTCAGTCTAGCTCACAGCAACCTCAAACTCCTGGGTTTAAGCAATCCTTCTGCCTCAGCCTCCCGAGTAGCTGGGACTACAGGCATGCGCCACCATGCTGGGATAATTTTTTCTATATATTTTTAGTTGTCCAACTAATTTCTTTCCATTTTTAGTAGAGATGGGGTGTCACTCTTGCTCAGGCTGGTCTGAAACTTCCGACCTCCAGTGATCCACCTACCTCGGCCTCCCAGAATGCTAGGATTACAGGTGTGACCCACCACGCCTTGTTTCTTTTTCTAAATCTTTTTTTTAGCTTTTGAAGTTTCTATTGACCCATCATCAAGCTCAGATTTTCTTTCCTCATCCACGTCTAGTGTACCATTAAGTCCACCAAAGGCATTCTTCATTTCCGTTACAGTGGTTTTGATATATAGTATCTCTTTTTGATTTTTTTCTTAGAATTTCCATCTCTTTGCTTACATTATTCATCTGTTCTTGCATGTTTTCTACTTTTTCCATGGATACCCATGATACCCATTCTATCTCATCAATCTGTGTGTTTTGTCTTTAGTATGAGTTGTAGTTGTTTGTTGAAAACTGGACACAATGTTCTTGGTCGAAAGAACTATGTTAGGTAGGCCTAGAGTGATTTGGTGGTAAAGTGTGAGGGAAGAAGAAGCATTCTATGTACCTATGATAAGGTCTCAGTCTTTTAGAAAGTTGTGAACTTCATACATGCATCACAGGTCTTCACCCCTTTAGTGGAACAGGTTGGCTGAGGGGTGGGGGGCGCTAGAGTGACTACAGAGTGCCAGGCTAATTGGCAGCTTTGGATAGGATGGCTCAAATTCAACTCTACTTTCATGCTCAAAGAGGGAACTATAAAAGGATTGGATAACTATGGATTCATGTAGTTCATCCACAGGGTTTTAGGTATCATTGCTTATTCCTTGGGCCCATTCCTTGACTTTAGACTTTTTAATCACATAAGCTCTTACCAGAGTTTAATTTTCTTCGACTTAACTTCTGAGTTCACCCAGAAAGATGGTAAATTATGAAATAAATATTAGTGATAGTCTGTATATTAAAATAGTATGCCAACTTTATGAATTAGAGAATAGAAACAACTTGAAGAAGTTATTGCACACTAATAAAACAGCATTATTGGTCTGAATCTGGAGTATTTTGAATCTTGGGGTCAGATTTGCTTAGAATCGAAAGGAAACCAGATTGATTTGAGAAGAGTGCTTCAGTCTGATGATCAAAATAGAAGCAGTACAGGAATAAAAACTAAACAAGTCAGGCTGATTGAATTGGAGGAAGAAAGATATTCTTAAGGAAAAGGTTGAGATCTTAAAGGACAGATTAGAAATAACTAAGAGGAAAATGAGATCTTAAAGGTCAGCCTAAACTGATAAGTACTACATCTAACTGCTTCTTAAAAGGCCATTAAAAAATAAGTACTTCCAATGAAATTGAGAAATAGTGACTGAGAACCAAAGAAATTTAACAGGGAAAAAGCAGAAGAACTAGAGTCGGTTGAAATGTCTCCCCAAACTTTAAAATAACAAAACAAATGAAACTGGAATGTTCATCAGACGAAGAAATGATAAATGCTTGAAGTGATAGATTCCCCAATTATCCTGATTTGATTAATTCACACTGTGTGCTTGTATCATACATCGCATGTACCCTATAAAGATATACAACTATTATGTACCCATAATAATTAAAAATAAGAAAAAATAGTCATTGGAATGGCAAAAAAAGGAAAAAGAGATAATCAGCATTCAGGAAACCATTAAGAGACACCTCTGAAAACTATAGTTTTAGAATTCATAATAAAATTGGAGAACTACCCACTAAATATTACTACAACCATGCCAAGAGGTTAAAACCTCCAGGAATACTTGAGAGAAGAACACTGGGGAGATCAGAATATAGCCATCAATGGAGCAGATGCTGACATTACCTGTACCCTGGGGGTGGGGGGGATAAACCCAAGCAAAGAGAAGACACAGCCAAAGTGTTAATGGAAAATAAAATCTGCATGGATTGTTTGTTGGGCTAAAGTGAAAAGACCTCCTGGCTAGAATTACACAATTCTTAAAAGTGAAGGTAAATGTGTTTAGCATTGAATGGTGATCATTTCTGAAGCTCTCAAGGAATCATGCCCATTGCAATGAGAGACCCTAGGAACAGCGATTGAAACCACTCCTGCTTTACCTAACCACTGATGTACTCTTTAAGATAGGTGACTTAGAGGGATTTAGGGCTCGTACTCTGACTTTCTCTCCCCTCTGTCCCCTCCCACAGATATCCACAAGCATTGCTCTCCCAAGTTGCCTGCCTCAAGTCATGCTTAAAGGACAACTTTTCAAAGAGGCTTATCCTGACTGTTCTATTTCAAACTGTCATCTGTAGTCCCTGGCTCCAAACTTGCTATCCCCTTTACTTGGTGTGTGTATGTGTGTGCATTTTTATAGTAGTGTCTAAAATTGTATATAATTTATTCATATTTAATGCATTGTTTATTTTTTATCATACTCTAGAATATGAGATTCATAAGAGCATAGATTTTTTTGGTGTATTTTATTCACTAATGTATCTTAAGAATTTAGAAAAGTGCCTGTCACACATGAAGCACTCAATAAATATTATGTAATATGTGAATGTATTACCTACAACACTTGTAAATAAACTAATACAACTTCTGGGACTCTGCAGGAACTACTCAAGTCCAGAGAAGAAATTTCTAGCCCTTACCATGCATCAAAAACCTCTTTAACAATGAATTAACAGATTAAGAGAATTGGGAGAATGGTTTTAGGATTTAAATTAAGACTTTAGAATTTTGATCATTAATTCACAAGAGAAAGATGACTTCACTTTGAACTTTAATTCCTTTGAATTTTTAGCATCATTGCATGGAAGTTTAATCTTTGAATTTCAATTGCTCCCTAAAATAATAATTATAGTGTTTATATTAAATGTGAAGTCATTTCTATATTTTGGTGTACTTTTCATGGTTGAATTGCATTTGTACATCTGATTACTGAAGTATTTTGATGTTAATTGAGTTCATTGTAGAAATTCTAATGGACATAGTATGTTAAATAGTGTAGTTAGACTGAATTTGATATAGAAATAGAAGAAGAGGTGAAATTTGAACTGACAGTAAACTTGAAGTTTGTTTAACAAATATATTTTGATTCAATTCAGAAAATTTTGACGTGGGGGTAATCTAAACTGAATACTGATGGTTTCAGGAAGATACCCAGAGGAGTATTTGCCAATATTTGGAAGAATGGACCCATGAAAAGTAAATGCACTACTATTCATCAAAGTTTAACAATTTAATAGTTTTTGAATCTTATGTTTTATGATTAACATTTTACATATTGTGCTTAAGAACTGAATGCTCACTAATAATATTATTAGGTAATTTTCCTATATTTTAAAATATCTAGTTATAAATACACATCTGGAGATAAATACATATGTAGTCATAAATGCACCTGGACATTTTATGTATGCTATGGGGAAGGATGTAAAAATTATTTTTCCTATAAATATATCCAATTTACATAGAACCATTTATTAAAAGGGCCATTCTTTCCTCAGTGTTCTGCAGTGTCAGTTTTGTCATAAAGCACATACATGTGTATGTGGGGGAGGGTTTCTGGAATCTCTAATCTGTCCTGTTCCACTGATGCATTTGTCTATTTTTGTACAATCACCACACTGTCTTAATTATGGTAAACATTTTATATTTTTATATATGACAGTGTAAAGTGCTATAAACTTTGAAAGCCACTTGAATTTTTCATTGTATATATTTGAGGTATATAATATGGTATTTTGCTACACATATACATAGTGAAATCCTTACAAAAGTCAAGCCAATTGACATATATATATATATATATATATATATATATATCATCTCACAGAATTAGCTTTTTTTTTTTTTTAGGTAAGAACACCTACGATCTACTTTCTTAGCAAATTTCTAAATTCTCAGTACACAAAACATTATAAACTATAGTCCTCATGATGTTCATTAGATCTCTAAACTTATTTATCCTACACAGCTGCAACTATTTTCCTTTGAGTTATATCTGCACATCCATGCCACCCCATCCATTGATAACTTTTCTAAGAACAAGGTAAAGGCTTGTGAATAAAACAAACAAAAAGAGATTCTGCACTTTGGTGAGAAATGAAAAAAGAATAAAAACATAATTGCTTAAAACAAACATATATGTGTGTGTGTGTATATATATATATATGATCTATGACATATAATATGAAATGTTACATAGTGCAAATAGTATGAAAAACAAAGAAAACAATGGAAGGAGCATGTTCTTTGAGATGGGATAATTAAGGGAGGCATCTATGTGGATATCATAGTTGGACAGAGTCTGCATGCTGTGAAGGCTTAAGTCATGCTGCTATGTAAGGGAAGAACATTTGATGTAAGAAAGCCAGCAACTCCAAAAACTCTGAGGAAAAAGTATTATAAGAATAGTAGGAGGTACCTGGAGGTCAGATTATGTAGAGACTTATAGGAAAAACATTCATAAGTTAGGAACAAGGGAGTATCTTAATCAAATTTGAAAGGTTATTTTGGCTCCCATATAGAGAACAGTCAGAAACAGTGCAGTAGATTCAGGGAAACCAGATATAAAATGCAAAAAAAAAAAAAAAAAACATACAGAGTAAAAGAATTTTAGCATGGCTATTGACAAATTATTTCTTTGTATTTTTGAGAAAAGGATGGATAGTTCTGGACTACTTGGTAGTATATTTAGCTATAGTTAATAATTTCAGAATGAAAGTCCCAAGAGAACATTGATTAATGGCTCAGTGCCAACTTGCAATGAACAGAGGCATAGGACTTGGTCCTTCGTATTATCTCTGTGAGCCTCTTTTATCAATGATTCAATTGGGTACATGGAAAACATGCTAATGAAATTCATAGATTACCTGAAGCTGGCAGTAATATATTGAAACACATGCACAGGCTATAAAATTGTCATAACAGACTGGAAAATGTAGTCACATTTTTCACAGAAACTTTACTTAAAAAAAAAAAAAATATCTAGGACATCAGACAAAAATTCCAGACGATGCCAAGATGACTAACCCCACAAACCCTCAAGTCCCATGAAAAGTTTAAGCAAGAACATAGAAATCTGTCCACAGTTTCAACAGTAGAGAAAAATCAAGAGTGTCATCAGTGTATCAGAAATTTTCAGAAATTTCTTCCAGTAACGAAGAACACAGTTTCAGATTGCACACAGAAGAAAACTCAGAGAAATCACAGTTCAAATCAATAGCAGAAATATACTGTTGATATTGTAGGAATATTTCAAGGGACATATAAGTCAAGACTTAATACAAATAGGATTGAACCCTCTGGAATTCACTTGTTATTAAGTTGAAAGCTGTAGTAAGAGTGTGTTGACCAGCCAGTGTGAGCACTGAAGAACAGGGGAAATGCTTCAGGGAATTAATAACATCCATATAATTCTATTCCTTCCATACAATCAAGAGAATTAAACACATTGAACAAACACTAATAAATAAGAATTATCCATTTAAAATATATGAAAACACTCAGAAAAGGCTGATTTCATGAAGGAAATCTTCCAAATTAAAAACAAAACAAAACAAATGTTTAATCCCTAATGAATCTGATTTAACAGGAGAAAATCAAGAAGCCTTTGGGAGGAAAATATATGTATATATATATATATATATATATACACACACACATATATATACATATATATATAACTTACATATTAAACAGTATTCCAAAAGATATTACATCCCAGAAAAAGATTGAATTAGAAATATGAAAATGAATATATTTTATTAAATTAACAAATAGTAAAATCGAAAGTGGGAAAAATATCCAAAAACACAGTATAAAAATACAAAGATAGGGAAAGTTTGAGAAAAACATTTAAACATATAGAATGTATTTCTAGAAATTCCAAATGTTACTTAATATTAGAAGAGAAAAATAATTTAAAGAATGAAATAATATAGATAATTAAAATAATTAAAAGAAAAATTTAAAAAGAAACTATATGACTAATAAGTGAATAAAACAAACTCTCTTATATGCTCAGTAAGGAAGAGATATGTTATGCTGCAGTAAGAAACAATTTCAAAATCTCACTGGTATAAAAATACAACAGTTTTTTTCTTGTTCATTCTATATATCCATCTTGGGTTGGCAAAGGGCTCTTTTCAATTTTATCTTTACTCAGGGACCCTGGCAAATGTGTTATCCATCATCTAAACTATTACTTGCTGCTGTGGTTGAGAGAAACAAAGTTAACAAATTGTACATGGCCTCTTAGAGCATATTTTTCAGGCTTGCAAGTATTACATATTACTTCAGCTCATTCTATTAACCCTAACAATTCATAAAGTCAAATCCTCACTTAAAAATAGAAAACAAAACAGTGATAACAAAAAGATATGCAAAAGGAATAGAGAAGATAATTATTATAGAGGCAAAGAAGAACCAATACACATAATTAGTGTTCCAGAAGCAGAAAGATGCACATGGAAATAAAACATATATATGCAAATAAAATATCCTTAAAATAGACTCATATCTGCAGATTGAAAGAGCACAATTAATGAAAGGAAAATTTTATGTAAATTAACAAATATCCTGTGGAATTGATGTGTATCTATTCAGAAAATAATTTGTATACTATTGGAAAATTATGTTGGATTCAGATATTCTTATGTTAAAAAACGTTTTGAGAATAGTAAATGTACTCCAATAATTTTATGGTCAGAAATATATTCATTTACCCTAAAGCAATAGGCATTATCATGTCAGCAAGAACATCCTTGAGCACTTACTGAGACAACTACTGGAAAACTATCTTATCTGGACAACAAATAAATCTCTAAAAATACAGAATATAGGAATTTGGAGAACTTTAGCTTAAAAAATAATGAATGAGGAACATTGACTCTACTCAATCTAGGAACAAGACAAACTAATTTTTAAAATTATAGTCACATAAGAGAAAGTAAATATTATATACTATAACAATTTAAAATGATAATTTAACTGATAAAATCAAGTTGTGGAGGTCAGCATAAAAGAAGGAAAGAAGCATAAGTATGCTAATTCTCTCACTTTTATAACTGAGAGTCAACAGATACAATAAAAATTTAACTATGTTAAAATAATTCTAATTCATTTCATACAATTTAATATCAGTTAAACATCATTATGTCATACATTAATATATTACATAAATATATTGATTTATTTGTATAGCAAAATGTTTTCACATGAAAACACCTGGAATATGAAAGCTGATATAAGGATGCATCAATTAAGAATGCATCTCAACAACAATTTAAAAAGCACTGTATTAACAATGTTTTATGTAAACACGTTTTATCCTTCACTCGAATGGCTGGAAATTTGTCATTCAAATTGAATCAGATTTCCCCTAAGTCACTACAATTGTCTTCCAGATTTTCAGTGAAATCCTGCTAGAGTAAAGTCCTTGTCCTCATAATCAAGATATTTACTTAAGCTCCATATATTTACAACCAAATCCTAAGCACATAAGGAAGAAGCCAATGGGAGGAGGAAGCTAGAGTAAGGCAGAGAAGGACACATGTTTCTTTCAAGATACTTCCTGAAATTAGCACATAGGACTTCTTATTGCATTCAAAGCACTTAGCTATCTATGTGCAGCTGCATTGGAGAGAGGAATGTTGTCTTTCTTCTGGGCTACCATAGAGAAACCATATGAAAAATGTTTGACAAAGATAATTTTTTGTCTGAAGAAAAGAAGACGTGGTAAATATAAAACCTATGTTAACGTACTCAACATCTGATACACAGAATGATAACCAATAATTTTTGTAACTTTAAGGGCTAAAATGAGTTCTATGTTTATAAGAGTTTTGCAGGGAGGTGCAGAATTAAAGAGAACGTAAATAATTATATGTTTGCCTGCAAATAGAATGGATATTCCTTGTGTCTTTAAGAACACAGAACACTAGTGAGGTTCAAACAGATAGGGTTCTATAATGAACTAATTGCTATAAAAATAATAACAAAATACTTTGTTCATAAGATTTTAATAGCAAAATTAAAAATTAAGTATGCAGTAGTTTTGAAACTTTATATTATTTTTGTTATTTTTATTGCTTCTAAAAGAGATAAATAAATATATTAATAGCATATTATTTCTTATGCTGGTAACATACTTCTGTTTTAATAAATAAATGTGCCTGAGATAAATTTGTTTTTATAAAGTGAACATGAAAATATCATAGCAACATTTTAAAAAGAATGATTAAAATTACAGAGGGAAAAACACAAAGAAATTTGTCCTATAATTAATTTCCAATTCCACAAGAGAACCAATCTTAAATTCCAAAATACCACAGGGCTTAGTTTATAATAAAACAAATTGATTTTTTTAGACTTTTATTTCTTTACTTGGGTTTTTTTTTTTTACAGATCTTCTTCATTTTATGCCAAAATATTCCTAATTCATTTATCAAATCACTAAACTTACCTAATCATACTTCTATACCAGTTTAGACAGCTCACATAATTTTTATTATTAACCACTGAAGTAACAGTTATAATACTTGGAATTATCTCGCTTTTTTTTTCTCATGAGTAATCTCTTTAATCTATTTTTTGTTACTTCAAGTGAAAGCAGAAATTTTATCCATTAATTCTGGACAAGAGAAGTTTCATTGATGGAGAGGTACGAGGAGGAACTTCTAATGCTTCAGCTTTAAATACACTTTATCTTGAACACTTTTTGAAATCCTCTCCCTCCCAATTTTCTTCTTTCGAATAATTCCCCAGGTGATTTTACATACAGTGTTTTACAGGAGCAAAGATTTACATGTCCTTCGTATGGCAGAGAGAGGAAAGCTGGCATAACTGAGGACACAATCTATCCTAGACAGTATAAATGGAACAATGTATATATTGCCTCTGAAACATCATTCGTATTTAAACATGCCCTTTAAATTTACTTAAATATTTTACTTTTCTGTAACAATTTACATATTTTCCTTTTTAATTTTCTATTGCCTTTGTTGTTAAACCTTATTTTTTTCTCCTTTATTTTCATATTGTATTTAAGCTACAAAAAGAACACAGGATAATGTGTGTCTATGCATTCATTTCAGTAAATTAATATTGATGTGAACAATTACTGGTATCAATTAAAATAACCATATAATCCTTAGGTTTTTATGAAAGTGGGACTCATACATTGGGTTAGTTAATGATTGTCAACTTATTTCTTTTTAGTACCATATTTTCAAACACTATCTTTTTATCGCATGCTAATAAAAATGCTAATATGAAGCTAGCAGAGATCACTAACTACTTCAGTACCCATTCACTCCTTCTGAAGAAATAGAATTCTTAGCTGGTCCCATGGTCACCTGTAATAAAGAGTATAGTCCCATCTTCCTTTGCAGTGTGGAGGGGCTGAGTACAGGTAGTCAATGAAATGTAAAAGGAATTGTTGTGTGGCAGCTCTGAGAACCTTCCTAAAGAGACACTGAGTAGCACTTTGATATCACTCATTTTGATCCTTTTCCCATTTTGTTGCCTGGAGCCATACAGATTTTCTGAAACACCATAATGAGGTTCAGATCCTGGGTAAGGCTGAGTACAAAAGTAAATTTCCGGAGACATTTTTTACCAAGACCACCATAAGCCCTAGACTAAATTTCTTCAGATTTTTGTAAGACAGGGAAACAAACATTTTTTTGGTCATTTATGACCATGGAATTTAGGGTTTTTCTATTACTCAAAGGTAAATTTATATATAAATTATACATATAGTATTTGTCCTAGACAGAATGCACTTTGTAATTTAAACTATTGTAGATATGCTAGCTTAGTCTAAAAATGAGTTCTTATTTCGTGTAGAGTCAATTTGTGATTAGCCAAGTCAAGGGGAAAATTGATAGTGATAGCAGGAAACCAAAAGATTTACTTTACAAGTAATAAAAGTGTCAATTTCTAGGTATAAAGGACCCTCTCTTTGTCTCAGAGTTTGGTAATGGTTGCAATTCTTTATCTTCTCTAAACTTCTCAAGGTGATCTTAACCAACATGACATCTTTTGATAATATTTGTATACTGATGAGTCTCAGAGTTACTGGCCCAGCACCCTCCTCTCCTCGAACTCCAAGCATGTACATCTACTTTCTTACTTCATGCATCTACTTTGCTTCCTAATAATTATTGCAAACAAAGCATCAGAACATATTGCTTTATTTCTATACTCATACTTCAGGGACCTGCTCAAGAATTATTATTTTTTTAAATCTTTCTCCCCTTTTCATATCCAGCCTATTGGCAAATTTTAATGACTTACTTTAAAAAACATATCACAAATCCCCTTTCCCTCCACTACTTCTTATCATTCAAATAACATATTAAATATCACCCCAGCGAGGCTTTTCCTGAAAATGCAGCTGAATGTGACCATCATTCATGCTTTACCTCAATTAGCATACTTTATATTTTGTTGTGGAATTTATCACTACTAATCAATCTTGATATGTTTTTGTTTATTTTCTATTTCCTCTTCCTAGAAGGTTAGTTCCATGAAAATAGGGATCTTGTCTTCTTATTCATCTCAATGTCCCCAGAACCTAGAATAGTGAATAGTGAATAGCATGCAGTAAGCCAATGAATATTTAGAATAAATAAAGAAATAAATTACTTGGATATATTGTACTTATTGTCCTAAGATCCAAACTGTTAACTAAAGATACTGCCCATATTGGACATTACTAATTTTTTGCCTCTATAGTAATAATAAGTCAATGAAAAGATATTTCTCGATTTTGTGTTCCTCTTAATTGATACAAATTACTTTGTTTTTTAAATGGAGGGAACATTCTCAATTGTCTGTAGACAGAGTCATTGGATTGATGTACTAGTCAACGATAGGCTTACTGCCTCTTACTTAATTGATTAAAAGACAGAGCTAACTTCACACTGGAGCTGTGGAGATTGAGGATTAGAATGAAAATCTCAGTTTCTGATGGCTACATTTCTACATACTAACGCTCTCTTTTGCCCACTTATTTCTGAGGCAATCCAGATCCAAGGGATAGTTTTGTTCTATTCTTAGGGTAACTGGTAGTTGTGAGTAAATACTTCCATTTATAGAGATAAGCATATTTTAGGACTCAAATCTTGGCTCCCAGTTCTCTGCTATACTTTTCTGAGGTTAAGCCATTTCAGGATAATTTAATATTAATCCTAGTTTAACCTATCTTTAGTGACATTGCTCTAATTATTAAAATTTGATATCAGTATAATAAAACTGTGCTTGTCAATGGTATCATATGAAATTATGCTTTCTAATTTACAACTGGAAAAAAAAGAAAAACACTGATTTGTTGAAACTAAGCTTAGATTGTGAACTTGTAGAAATTTCTTTAAAATCTAATCCTCTATTCTGCCTTCTCTCCCGGTCTCTTTCTAATTGTTGATATTCTTGGACTTGCAATTAAACTAAATCCAATTTATAACATTTAAACATAAATTATATTTTAATTTCTTCATATTTCTTTTTTATTTTGATTTTGGTCAATATTTGGAACATTTTTTAATTTACTCTCACTTGAAACCATTGAATTATATTTAATTAATCCTTAAATTCATTCTTTATATATTAGTGTTTTATTGATTTGTGATTCCATTTTCTCTGGGTTTTGTCTGTTGTTGTTTATTTTGTTTTGCTGTTTTTCCCTTGTGCTTTATTTTGCATGTGTGTTTCTTCTACATGCATGCCATGTCACATTTAGTAGTATATAATAATAACATAATTGAATACTTTTATTAAATAGTATGTATTTGACAATGTACTGATACACTATATTCACTACAAACACTATATTCTTTGAAGTGATTATTATTACCGTTTTGTAAATGAGAAAAGTGAAATTTACTCAAATGTACATGATTTAATTTCAAATACCTTACTTATAACCTTCTATGTTATGGAGGCACATTATTTTTCTCAGGAAAAAAAAAATACCTAGTTCTTTGGGTTCTATGAGAGAGATAGATAATAAGTTCTCCCTTCTTAAATTTAGGATATAAGAAACAGAGAGTTTCTCATGGAATATACTTGGGGGTATAGGTAAGAAATAAAGGTAAGAATTTTTGTTTTAAGTTTTAAAAAAAGAAGGTTACACATTATACCATACCATGAAAGAGCTTATAGAAAATATATCTATTTCATTTGACAACAAAGATAACACTTCAGGCAAACTTTGTATATTTGCTATTTGGTCTTTTTAGAGCTGACTCATTGTACTTTAAGTGCCCAACAGCAGGATATAAGTGGTAGAGCTTATCTTGTTCTTAGAACATAGAAAAATAAAAGAATTCACAGGAAGCAGGAATAGTCTTCTTTTCATAACACATTCTCTTGAAATAGTAGAAGAAAATCCAGTTTAGCTTATGAGAGATAATTTTAACTTCTTAGATCACCTAACTTTATTTTTACAGTAATATGACTTTTCAAGAAACAGAGTTAAATTAATGTTAAAACATTCCATTTAAATGGATAATTATTGATAAAATAATTCAAGTTGATTGTCACTGATTTCAAAGCCAAAGAGAAGAAAAACTATTGAGGTCAAATTCTGTCCAGAATCCTTGAATGACTACAGTGTGTACATAGACACACACACACACACACACACTTAAAGGTAAAGCTAAAATTTGTGTGAGGGAATTGTTTCATGAAAGAGTAAATCCTTAAATTTTTCAAGAAGGTGAAGAAATAGAACAAGTGAAATCATGTGAAACACTATCGGAATGAAAGAATATCTTTGTAATTATATACCAGATCTCTGTAATCATTGTTTTGGTTATAGATGCCTTATTGGCAAGACTGGCCACTGGAATATACTGAAAGCTCTATAAATAAATCTTTGTTTTATTATAAATATTCTAAACACTGACCTATCTGCAAAAACAACAGCCATCATTAAAATGATACCATCTTTCAATTCATGCTGTTATAGTTACTTAAAACAAGGAACTTGAATTTAATTAACATCTTAGAAATAAAATATCTGGATTGACAATAAAAGTAGAGTCATAACCTTGTATTGTAGGAGGATACCTAAGCTGTGAGAACCATTTATAGTGTGGTTTGCAGAGGTGGTCTAGGTCCATTTAAAGATGCACAGAAAGAAAAGACATATTGAACACAGAGAAATGACTTCCAATTATTTGTTGTCTCATACACATCCCAGTGCTGGTGCATTCAGAGGCTATTGGATCATAATTCTGTTTTGGAGTTAAGTGTGTACTTCATTTATGGGGCAAAGTCTTGGAAAAATAAGTGATTGCTATAAAATGTGGCTCAGCATCAAATATTTATTATTTCTCCTTCCTTAAAAGAATAATAATCCTTATTAAGCAGAAAAAAATATTGAATCTTAAGAACTATTTATGTTAGTACTTTTATAGATAATTAAATAAGTTTCTGTGTGTTTTAACTATAACTTTAATTTAACCAATCACAAATTAAATTCAATGATTCCCATCTGCTATATTCAAGTTCTGGAAGGGTAACATGTTATTAAAAATTTACTGAATATTTAAAATGAGAATGAACATCCCAGAAATCAGTTAAGATGTTCCAGTTAATGACAAGTTGTCTGCATAGCACTACATAACTATTTGATTGAAGAAGTATTCTTTTTAATTAATTAAAATATCGTATTTTAATATTGACCCTGTGAGCACATATGGTCCTCAAGCAATGACTGTGGCCATTGGAGGCAAGCATACTGATTTTGCCTTATGCCTTATAGCACTTTAAGTTGTGCAACCTTGAAGAAAATCATTTATACATTTGTAAAATGGGAAAAAATGCATTGCCTACCCTACAGGCTAGTTGTGAGACTTAAATTTATAATGAATATGAATTACCTACCTCAGAAAATTGAGAGAAAAAACTGTGTACTTCATAGCATCTCTTGACTACCCCCTTCTTTCTCTTTACTTTTCTAGTTAGATGAAATATCATGCTGTAACGTGTAGAACGTGGCTTCCTTCACAATGGTAGAGGATCTGAATGTTGCAAGCTGGAGGTGCAGGGGAACTTTTCTACCATGGATTAAAAGTTAAGCCAAGAGAAATGGCAGGCAAGTGATAGCCAGATGTATAATTTTCTTGCAGTCCTTCAGGAAAAGTCCTCCATGCTGAGTAAACACACCTGCCATAAAACCTGGCTCAGTTTGATCCTGGACACATATGAAGCAGGTGCCAACAGGGAAATAAATGATCATGTTGCTTCCAATGCTTCCCTGATTCATTTTCCTTTTACTTCCACCCTCACCACCCTAAACTGACACCTTCCAAATTTCCTTCTATAGGATACAAGCTAAGACACATAGTATCTCAAAATATTTAATTGTCTATATTTATGAGGAATTATTATTATTATTGTTTAATTTTCTGAAGATGGAGAATGGTTGCATGCAGTTAAAAATTGTAGAATACTTCTCTTTATAGTGAAAATAGCATTTCATTATAAAGATTTTCATGTGGTATTAAGCAATGGTTTGCAAATAACCTTGACTGATTTAAGATACCTAAGTACTACCATGTTTCCCCGAAAATAAGACCTACCCATAAAATAAGCCCCAGCAGGATTTCTAAGCATTTGCGCAATATAAGCCCTACCCCAAAAATAAGACCTAGTGCTGGGCGTGGCTACACAGGGTATCTGCACAACCCATGCTTTTCATCACAGAGGGGGTAAAGAAGAAGAGCAGCCCTTCTCATCTGCCCCATGAGAACTCTATTGCTTGACATGGGAGATTGGGGCCAATGATTCTAAAGGAAATAGAGTCGCAAGAAATTCAGGATGGAATTCAGGGTTTAGAGAGTTATGATGATGTTCCAGAAGAAGATGACTTAACTATATTTGAATAAATGTAGATTGTTGTGTCATACTTAAAAAAATAACACATCCCCTGAAAATAAGCCCTAGGATGTCTTCTTGAGGAAAAATAAATATAAGACCCTGTTGTATTTTCGGGGAAACATGGTAATTGAATTTTCTGTTTGTATTTTACTTTGACTCAGTGAGGCAATAGGATTCAATATTAGTTCCTGTTACACATAATGTGAAATAATGATTGCAGTTTAATCATTTCCCTTTATGGTTTGTTTGTTTGTTTTTAGGTTTTTTCCTCACTTATGTTGAGAATAAAAATTTTCTTTAAGCCTTTGGCAGAAGTGTCTTTATGGACACAAATTGTACCATAGACAATTGGGCATCAGCTCCTACATAAATTTTAGGCTTTTTACAAGATACTTTAAGTCTGAATTTTTTAAGTCTTTTTTTTGCAATAGATTTAGACAGTACAAGTGTTCTTTTTTGTTGTTGTTGTTGTTACATGGTTGAATTGGGTAGCGATGAAGTCAAGACTTTTAGTGTACTCATCACTTGAATAGTGTACATTGTACCTGATAGGTAATTTTTGATCCTTCTCTTACACTTCTCACTTCTGTGTCTCCAAAGTCCACTATCTAACTTGGTAGGACCATGAATACCCATCATTCAGCTTCCACTTATAAGTAAGTAAATGTGGTATTTGTTTTTCCCATTCCTGAGGCAGCTTATTTATTAAATGGATTCGAATTCCATTCAAGTTGCTGCAAAAGACATTATTTCATTCTTTTTTATGGCTAAGTAATATTTCGTGGTGTGTATATGTGTTTTTTTTATCCATTCCTCAATTGATGGGCATTTAGGTTAATTTCATGTCTTTGCAATTGTGAATTTTGCTGTGATAAACATATACATATATGTATCTTTTTATAGAATGACTTCTTTTCCTTTGGATAGATCCCCAGCAGTGGGATTTCTGGAACAAATGGTAGGTCTACTTTTAGTTGTTTGAGGAATCTGCATACTGTTTTTCATGGAGGTTTTACTAAGTTGATTCCTACCAGCAGTATGTAGGTGTTCCATTTCATGTCATCTACACCAATATATAGGTGTTTTTGACATTTTAATAATGGCTATCTGAGAAGACTAAGGTGGTATCTCACTGTGGTTTTAATTTGCACTTCTCTGATGATTAGTGATGTTGAGTATTTTTTTCATATGTTTATTGGTCATTTGTATATCTTCTGTGAATGCCTTTTGCCTACTTTTTAATGGGATTATTTGACTTTTGTCTTGCTGATTTGTTTGAGTTCCTTGTAGATTCTGGATACTAATCTTTTGTCATATGTATAGTTTGTGAACTTTTTCTCCCATTGTGTAGGTTGTCTATTTACTCTGTTGATTATTTCTTTTGTTGTGCAGAAGTTTTTTAGTTTAATCAAATCTCATTTATTTATTTTTATTTTGTAGTCACAATATGTTGTATTAGCTTTTGAGGTCTTAGTCATAAATTCTTTGCCTAGACCAATATCCGGAAGAATTTTTCCTAAGTTTTTTTCCGGAATTTTTATGGTGTCAAGTCTTACATTTAAGTATTCGATCCTGCTGTCCCCAATCCCTGGGCCATGGACCAATGTTGGTCTGTAGCCTATTAGGGACCAGTCTGCAGAGCTCCTCCCACCCTCTCCTCCCAGTCCATGGAAAAATTGTCTTCCATGAAACTTAGAAACCGAGGGGCTACACAGCAGGAGGTGAGCTGCAGGCTGAGAAGCTAGGAAGCTTCATCTTTATTTATGGCTGCTCCCCATTGCTTGGATTGCTGCCTGAGCTCTGAACCTGCTTTTTAAAAACATTAATACAATTTATTTAAAAGAATGAGGAAAATGAAATTTATCAAAACAAGAAATGATAAATAAGATATTTTGAAGGGTTCCACTAACAATAACAAATAAAGAATACGATGACATTGTGAAAAACTATATGCCAAGGTATTTCAGAACTTAAAGGCAATACACAAATTCCTTGAGAAAACAATTACATTATCTTACACAAGAAGAAATAGGAAATTTGAGTAGTGCAATATCTATTAAGAAATTTAATCTATTTCCCACAAGGAAACTTCTATCTTAATTAGATTCATTAGTGAATGCTCCCAACATAAAAAAAAAATAACACTTACCCTGCACAAACTTTTCTAAGTAAAACGTAAAAGACAATATTTTTTAACAATTGTTATAAAATCAACATAATCTTGATGTCAAAACTGACAAGTATATTATGATAAGGGAAAAATATAAATTAATATTTTCATATATATATAAATTACCCATACTTTATGTGTTGGTAAACCACACCAGATGTAGAGTGTTCTGCAATCAAATATTGACTTCTGTATTATTTCTACTTTGTGTAAATTATTATTATTTTTTCTTTTTAAAATAACTTTTTGCAACTGAAAACTGTTTTATTCTATATTATCAATGAGTGAACATTGAGATATGTATTTTATAATATATACCTTATTATGATAATTATATCATTTGGGTCTCTGCACTTATGTATTTTTTTCCATTTGAAATTTCTTCAATTTAGAGTAATAAGTTAAAGTCTATTATTTTGGGCAGGTATTATTTGTCTGTCTATTATTTCCTTTGCTTCCTATGGTTTGCACTTTAGAAATGTTAACTGCTGTCTTATTTCTTGAATCGATATTTAGAGTTGGTATACAATCATTGTGATCTCTAACTTTTAACACTATAAATCTGTCTCATTTAATGCTTTGGAAGCTAACTAAATTCTACACTGCCAGATAAATCTTTATTTTTCTTTTTGTTTGCATTTGGGATATGTTTTGTTGATTATTTTATTTCAGCCTCTCTGAATCAATTTAATTTAGGTTTATCTCTAGCATAAAGCATGTAAATCTAACACAAAAAAAATACTGAGTTTATAAAGTTAACACAGAAAGAAAACAAACAACAAAAAAAGAATTAAAACTTTTCAATGAATTAAAAAACTTCTCTCCAAGAAGCTCATGCTGGAAGCATTTGAATATAACATTCATACTATAAATATACTGTAAATGATATATAAGATAGAATTAAGAAATTATTTACATGAAAGAAAAAAAGAAATCCAAAGTCAGATTATAAATGAACAAAAAGTTAACTACTAAATTTGATTTGACTGAAATCAGAAACAAAATTGAAGAAATGACAAAGCAGTCTCAGAAAGGAAGATAAATTACAAGCTATCCAATGGGAAATATATATGACAAAAAGCATAGTAAGGCACAGTGATGAAACAAAAAGAGCCAATTAAAAAATGGAGACTGATAAGTAAAGGATGAACATATTTCAACATACCAAAAACTTGAGATATGAAGGAGAAAGATAATTCAGTGTAATAAAAATATATACACATATGATTTATATATAAAATATATACATATATATTCTAAAACTCTAAAACCAATCATCCAATTAATAAAATATAAATAGATTACTTGAGTGTGTATATTTGTAATTAAACAAATTCTATTTAAATGCAGACACAGCCAACTCATATTATTCAGTAAAAATTTCTTTGACAGTTTACCCTATAATGGTAGATATTTAATATTAGTAGTTTTTAAATAAGAAAATGTGAAATATGTTTTATGGTATAAGCATTGCGTTTACATTGGGGATGGAAGATAAATAAAATACTCTGAAAAACCTTTAGGATTTAATTCATTTAAATTCTTCCAATTATTTCTATCATTCCAGTTCCACTGTATTAATTCCCTAATATTAGCCATAATTAACTATAAACTTTTTTTTGTTTGTTTTCAGCAGCACACATTTCTTTAGTCATTTTTAGGCAAAAAAAGAGTGAGCTGAATAAATTTTAATAAGATAATGAGTATTTGTATTGGAACAACATATAGAAAAAAATCTGCGAAGTCATACTGCCTATTTGTTGTGTCAGATGTTTGTAAGACTTCCTTGGGAGAGAGAACAAATAAAAGAGCTAAAGATCCTGGAGAAATATGGATTTGGTGGGGGGAGATTAATAGAAACACTTGTTCTTAAAGGGCACAGGAAAGACATTGGTGGCTTTGGAGAAAACTTTTCTATAATAATTCCTTCTAGGGGCATTGGTGGCAAATAATTTCTACTGACAAGTATGTTTTCTTCCAACTTTATAAATCAGACTGAAACATGTAACTAAATAAAAGATTATATTATCAAGTATAAATTATTATATTAGTTAATAGGTAACTAAATACAAAGACAGAAAAATACTTCATTCATCTTCTAGTTTAACTTCTCTAGTTAGTCCCAAATTCCTTTTAGCATCTTTCAGTTTTGCACCTGTCCAGTTTGAGTGGAGTTGGGGAAGAGGAACAAAAGTCCATTGAGGGGAACTGAGGGAGAAAATAATGGGGAAAAAGTCTTTCCATTATTCTTATAAGATCTTATTTTAATAATCACCAAATGTATTTCTTTTTTTTTGTTAGAATGTTGTTTTAATTTTCACTTATTTGATTAGTAGAGATATTAAGTAATTTTAATTTTTTTTTCTATTTTTTTATTTTTATTTTTTTTTCTTTTATTTCATCATATTATGGAAGTACAAATATTGTTAGGGTTACAAATATTGCCCCTGCCCCCTCCCTCCCCCCGATATGTCCAATAATGTAACTAAATGCATTTCTTTTTGCCTCTCTTTAGCATCAGTATTAGAATCAGTATGTCACTACAGAGGCGAGAGCTCTTGAGATAATCTATGAACATTATTGTAACTTTTAATATGATAAAAAAAACTACTAATGAAATATCTGTGCAGCTGAGTAGTGTGAGTTCACAGAAAGCTAGTATAGTGTGTGTGTGTGTATATATATACACACACAAACATATAAATATATATATTGTAAACGATCACATTTACTCAGCCATCTGTTCCTTAAATATTAGGACTTATGCACAGTTTCAACATCTGTGTATGTACATATATTTTTGTGCAGTGCTCATAAAATGCTGACAAAAGGGAAAAGCAAAAAAAATTAAATGAATAGAATTTCAAAAGACTTTGCTTTTTTTGAATTTATGTAGATTTATCTCCTGCTTCTAGAGTACATCTGTTGTTGTATTTACTGAATTTCTAAAACTAATCAAAATCCTTTTGAGAACAAAATACATTTAAATTAAATTTCGAATGCTTTGCAAATTCATAAATTTATTTTCAAACAGATGTACTCTATCAAACTAGATTTTTTACCATAAGTAAGGTAGTTTGCTATAAGCAATGCATAGTTATCCAGTTACTTTTAAGAAAATTTAGTACTAATAAGCCTTACAGAATTATGACAGTCACTTACTGTGGCTACATTTTTTCTAATCAGGAAACAATTGCCTGCACAAACACATACGCGCTATCACTGAGGTAAAAGAGCAGATATAATGTACACGATCAATATCTCTGAAGAGTCTAACAAAGGTATAGAGAGTTCTCTCCATACTTGCAAATTGACAAGGGGGAAAATAAGAAAGGAAAAGGAAGGAAGCTAGAAAGGAAGAGAGGGAAAAAAGAAAGAATAAAAGAAATGAAGGAGGGCAGAAGGGAGGGAGGGGAATGAGAGGCTGAGGGGGAAAGGATAGGTGGAACGGAGGAAGAAAGGAAGGGGGAAGGAAAGAGGAAGAGGAAGGGAAAGAAGGAAAGTATGCGAGGGTGGGAAAGAAGAAGGAGGAAGGGAAAAGAGAAGGAAGGAGAGAGAAAGGATTTTAGAGAAGGTTAGAAAAGAGAAAAGAGAGGTAGAGAAGGGAAAAATACGAAAGTAATTCAAAAGAACTGAAGTCATTCAATGATTCACATCAGAAAAAACTATCTAGAATTTCAAAATGTTCGCAGTTGATGTAAATATATGCATGCCTTAAACAGTCTTGGAAATAGCCTTATTGTACTGCTTTTTATGTGTAGATAGAACTTTGATCATAAAGTACAGGGAAAATGGGAAATATACATTTTTTGAGAGAAACGTCATACTATAACTTTGAATCATGTAGAGCAGAGTAAATGTTTTTTAAATCTTAGCTGGGTCAGATTATAAAATAGCCAATAGGGAATGGTAAAAAGTGGATAGAGTGAGGTATCACTATGCTTTTGGCGGAGACAATAAAAAAGAGAAAAATATAGACCATTACGTGAGATTATTATCATTATGGTCCTTTGATTTTGCAGTATAAAACTTGAGAGTATATAAAATTTCTGAAGTATTCTGAGCAACCTTTGAGTATTTCTATATACTGAGAATATTATTATCACTTAACTGTTGATAATTATTGTAATATCCAAGGGAACTGTAGGGTGGACAGTGATATTGCACTACAAACAGTAGTTAAACAGTAGTCTCCTGCTGAAGAATGAAAAAGCCTTTTTGAGTATTTGAACTATGAAGCATGTATTAGCCATTCCTCTAAGTAAATTTTCAATGCTATCCTTTATGGAACTGTATTGCTAAGCACTGATTTCCATATAATTTCCATTGGTTGGCCATGGTTTTAACAGAATGACATTATTGTAATAGGGTGCATGGATTTGTTATAGAGAAAAGCATCAGAAAATTCCAGGGACCCTGGAAACTACTTCTCAGAACATTTATGGAAAGTTATTTTACTGCTGAAAGAATTAGAGAATTGTAGATTTCTGAAATAGGAGCCACAGCATCGACAGAATCTTGATTTTCTTCAATTTTCTTGCATCCTTTGTTTTCTTCAAGAAAAAGATCCCAAATTTCTGAGAGGTTTTAGTAATGTTTTTAGTTCATGTAGGATTCTGTATAAGGGCACACGCACAAGGCAATATGGGATAACTTCTTTCACTCAGCCAGTTTTATGAAGCAGATCCTTATGATTCCATATGAAAGAGGCAGAAAATATTTCAGATCTATCTGTCTTTTATTATTAGAGTCTAGTATTAGGCTATTTCTGTCCTAGTTGATGCTGATACTGTGCTATTTTATGGTTTTCTGGGCTTTCATACATATATATACATATGTCTATGTGTATATATACACATACTTGTGATGTGAGAGATGGCAGTGAAAACTGAAAATTGTGTTACTCAGAACGTTCCCATATAAACTTCTAATTGTCCTTAAATATCCTTGCTAATGTTGGAGGTGAATAGATGAAATGTCCTGGAGATGGTCTTCTCCTTTGATAACTTTACACCAAACCCAACCTCTCTATCTACTACCACATTTCCTAGAGTCGTGAATCAAAAGTGCTTCTTTCTTGAGAATATTTCTGATTTTTCCTGGACAACTTAATTTAGTTGCTGTCTGATTTTTTGAATCCTAATTTTTATAGATTTAATTTATATAAAATATAATTTTTGCTTTCTGTTAGAATTATTTTTTTCTATGTTGGCTAATAATTATAGAGTGTAAGACTAGTTAACAAAGGTGAACTTTTTCAATAGAAGCCTGACTTAGTTTTATATATTGTCAAGGCTCTAAGTATCCATTAACTATCAGTGTAACAACATGGTAAATAAACTGATTGATCAGACCATAATACTAAATGGAATGTCTGAGATAGACCTGTTTTTAACTGGCATGATTATCTTTAATTGATATCAACATAACATGAAGAAACCCTGTAGCATGCTCTGATATTAATTCTAAATGTCATTTCTCCTTTGTCATGACCTATTACTAATATTTTTAGATTTATTTTAATATAATTTCACACAAAAATGCAAGTTAAAACGTCTCTACCATTATTATACATTGAAGCTTTTGACATATTTTAAATCATTTGATTTTTTTTTTCAGAAAATAAATTTTCACCCAGAAAATGAATTCCATTTTTTTAAAAATGTAATTTATCTAGCGTTATTTCTATCCATTCTGTAACTTCCCCACCACTGTTGCAACTCATGATTTTTAGAATAGTTGCTACATATATATATTTGTGACTTTAAAACTAAGTATATGTCAACAATGAAGTAATATTATTAATACTAAAAAGAAGAGGTCAAATATTTAATTATGTTTAGAAGCATTAACTATTTTAGAATTTAGACATTTGACTTAATCTCAGAGGTTTGAATTGGGCAATATAAAACAATACTGAGAAGTTAAACAAATGGACAAAAGTATAGGAATTATATATAAAGTTAAAATTTGGTAATTTGCAAAATATAGCATGCTATAGAACAGATCATAATAGTAAAATGTTGAAGAATATAATATAGGTGAGCTTTTTTATCTGTGAAGCTTTTGTCAAGTTTGGCAAGCATGAGAATAACAATTTGTCTTCGCCCTGTTTGTTGTGAACACACCTATTTTAATACATTCAGTTATAGACATTCCAATCCTAGAAAGACATAGATAAATGAAAAACAGGAGCTCACCAAAAAGCAATATGAGAGATTAAGTGAGGGAACAGATTGACTAATGAGAAGTGATTAAAATACCTCAACTTTTATGAGCTGGATTCAGCAAAGTCTATCAAGGGATATGAAATCTACCTATAAATATCAAGTCCTTGTAAACATGGATTAAGGCTATAATTTTAAACCCAAGAGTAAATACAGGAACACTGGATAAAAAATAAGACAAATAAAATGTAGTGGGTGTTTGAGGAACAACTACATTACTTCAGAAAAGTGATATGGATATAATATGATACAATAAGATATATTAATTGTCACTAATTTACTAAAACATTGAATTAAGGAAATTTTTGAATCTAAAGAAATCTACTCTTAGAAATGTAAAATGTGTATGTAGTAGAAGGAAGTGTCAATCACTGCATCAGAGATGAGCCACTTTTCGTTATCCTACCTATGATTCTATAGCACATGCTCAAATCATCTCTAGAGTACCCTTTTCTATGGGAATTTCATTTTCTGCCTAACCAGCTCTAGCACAAGCTCATACATGTCTTACCCTTTACTTGATAATGTCATTTGGAGATTCCAGAAATATGTTAAATATAAAATTTCCACCACAGAACTATTGTCTTGCACTTGGTCAAACTCCCTCTGTGTATTTGTGGCACCAAGCACAATGTGTGACAACAGTGGCAATTTCACTACATAGGAACAAGATAGGGGAATGAAAAAAAAAAAATGAGTGGGCTCTGGTTTTCTCATCCTTGAAAAGAGACAGTTGACCTGGATTGTTGATTTTCAATTTAAGTTGTATCTAAAATACACATGGATAATCATGGTAATAATAACCCACAATGGCACTGCCCTGGTAGAGGTGGGATGGAGAATGTTAGACTCATTTTCTGGCTCAGCCATGGCTTCCAGTCATATTTTTAAAAATCTGTTCAATTATTTTATATTAGAAATCTATTTATCATCTATCTACAGTTTCTACTACTATCTTCTGTTTCTCTATATGACAGTACCAAAAATATACAGTGCTTAGGAATTAATCCAATGAAGACATCTAAGACTCCTAGACTGAAAACTACAACAATTTTCTGACAGAAGTTAAAGAATACCTAAATAACTGGAAACATATACCATAATCTTGGATTGATGGAATCAATATTTTTAAGATGATAATTCTTTGCAATGTGATCTACAAATTCAGTACACTCCCACTTAAAATTTGAGCTGAGTGTTTTGTGGAAAATGACAAGGTGGTTCTAAATTTATTTGGAAATGCACATTGCCTAAAGAATGAGGGGTGGGGGAAGGCATTTTTATTTAAAGAACAAATTTAGAGGCCTTACCCTGCTTGATTTCAGGAGTAATCAAGACAGTTTATTACTGGTGAAAAGGTAGTCATTATACAAGAGTGGCACAGAAAAGAGAGTCCAGAATTAGACTTATATTGTCAATTAATGTTGACAAAGATGCCAAGGTATTTCAATGGGAAAAGGAAAATCAATTCAACAAATGCTTCTGGGCCAACATGAATATAGAATCGTACCTTCTATCATGAATAAAAATTAATATGAATCATCAGGTTAAATGGAAAACAAAAAAAGTATAAAACACTTTTAGAAGAAAAGTTCAAGAACTTTTTTGTCATGTTGGAGTAGGCAAAGCTTTTTTAGACACAATACAAAACACATGAATCATTTTTTAAAAAATGAATGCATTGTGCTTCATCACCATTTTTGATAAAGTTTGGTGTTAAAAAGACATTGTCACAAAAGCAAACCAGCTAACCATAGACTAGAAAAAATTATTTGCAACACACATCAAATAATTGACATGCAATCAGAATAGATCATTTTAACACTTCAATAATAAAGCAAACAGACCAATTAAAAATGAGCCAAAGTAAACAGACACTGTATCAAAGAAGACATATGTATGACCAATAAGACCATGCGAGACTAAATATTATTAGCTATCAAGAAAAGCAAATTAAAAGCACTGTAATATATGATGACACACCTTATGTTGATTAAAAGTATAAATAATCATATATATTAACAACAAAAAAAGCAATAAAAAAACTAGAAACTGAGGATTATAAGTGTTGGTGAGGATGGAGAGCAATTAGTACTCTCCTATACTGCTTATGGGAATGTAAAATAATACAATTACTTTGGAGAACAGTTTGGCAGCTTGTTAAACTGCTAAATATTCATCTGTGCATGGCCCAATGCTATAGTTTGGATATGTGTGCCCTTCCAAAATTCATATGTTGGAACTTAAATCCCAAGGTGATGGTATTAAGAGGTGGGGCTTATACAAGTTGATTAGGCCATGAAAGCTCCTCCCTCATGGATAGAGTTAATGTTCTTATAGGTACAGTTACTATGTGTCAATTAAAAATAATAATAAAAGCCAAAAAAAAAAATAAAACAAAAAGGACTTGAGGAAGTAAGTCTGTGCCTTTTGCCCTTTCGCCTTCCGCCATGTGAGAACACAGCAGCAGGCACCACTCGTGAAGCAGAGTGTGAGCCTTCACTTTGTGGACTTCCCACACTCCGGAATTGTAAGACAAAAGCTTATATCATTTATAAATTACCCTGTGTAAAATACAGGGTAATTTGTGCTAAAACAGCCCAAATTAAGACACTTAAACTTCCACTGCTAGGTAATTAGAAATGAAAGTGAGTGTCTGTACAAAGATGTGTTCATATAGTTGTACTTTTTATAATCAAAATTTGGTAACAATTCAAATGTTAATAAATGGTGAATGGATAAATTGTGATATATTCCTATAATGTTATATTACTTAGCAAAAATAAGGAAGCAACTATTGAAACTTACAAGTGCATGAGGAATAAAAAAATATGCTGTATTTACATTTCTAAAATGTGCAATTTAAACTATAATAACAGAAAAGAGGTCATGGTTGTCTAAGGATGATGTTGATGGGAAAAACAGGTTACAAAGTGATGCAAGGAAATCTCTGAGGGTGAAGGAAATGTTCATTTTCTTGGTGTGGTGAAGGTTTCTCAGATCTATGTATTTGTCAAAACTCATCAGATTATCTATTCTAAATCCATGACATTTTTGTAGATAAATTTTACCTCAACAAAGTATTATTTAAAAGCACCTCCAGCCACTCATTATCCCAATTTAAGCTTTTTCTGGCTAAAGGAATATAGAAGTATTAATAATTGGCTTCATATTTAATTTCTTTTATTTCCACTCTGTATTTAACTAAAAAAAAAACACTAAGCAATAACATTAAAATATTAAAAGTTACTTACCTGTCCTGTATAGTAATTATATTATGACTCAAACCCAAGGTAGCATTAACCATAGTTTCTAAAAATGCAGAGAGCAGGAAAATTTATTGCTCAAATATTTCATTGTTAACTAATAGTATTCAATCCAGTAAATTTTTAACATACCCCCAAATGTGAAAAAAAATATAAATTATGCAATGTGTTATGCTTGAAAACATCCAACCAAAACAAACAAGAAGAGCACTTTTTATTTATTTTCCTTTAGGCCTTAAACTTCAAAGAATCATTAGGATGAAAAAGAAAAAAGATTATCTGATATAAAAATAATCAAAAATTATTGCCACAATTTAAATCCATAAATTTGACATGATATTAAGGCCAGCATCAGCAAAACTGAAAAGCAAAAGACCATTAAGGATAAGGAAACCTGTGTATAGTAGGCAGAAATAATATTTGTATATGAGAGAATGAGTAACATTCACATTCATTTATAATCCAAAATGTATAACCAAAGTTACTCAACAATTCCTTAACACATTATATGACAAATCATAAATCTTCCTAATTTTATGCCCATGTTTACATTTCTTTTCATTTTATAAATATTGTAATCTTCAAAAATTAGTCCTCAGATCCCTTCTTTTCTCTTTCTATACCCACTTTTTTGTGGTCTTTTTAGCCTATATAAATGTCATCTACTTTGAATTCCTCATGTGTGTATTCTAGTGCATAGCCAACATCTCCATTAGGATGTCTTAATTTCATTTTTAACATGCTTAAATATAATTTTTAAAAATTATTTTTCTAATATCAGCTTCTTGCCCTGCCCACTGTCTTCCATTTTAGTAAGTGTGTAAGAAATCAGTGAGGACATAGCAGTGATGCAGTTGTTTTCTTTTTAAGTGGAAAAATCTACATGGAAGTTTTAGGGATCTTGATTTTACAATTTCTCTTGGAGAAGGAATACAATGCATGGCTTGTCTGTTCTGTCTAAAATGCCCTATCAGTCTTTGAATTGAGAGCACTCAGTCACTTCTGGCTACAATAGTCTATCCTTAGTTTCTTATATTTTGAAAGCAATACTATCCAAGATGGGAATATTTAAAACTTTCTTTGTCTTTCTTATTTATACTTGGCCTAAGTAAGAAATCAAGGTTACTGATATAGATCAAATAGCATATGCAATATGAAATGAAATCTATCAATATATAAGAAAAAAAATTTTTTCACTTGGAGAATGTGCATTTTCATTGTTATCAGAATAAGCATGCATTTTACTTATATTTTAAATATTTTTCTAATGTATGTATATTTTATCTGAACATTGTCCCTTTTGTTCCCATAGATTTATTGTTTTATACATTCTTAATGTTCATATAGGTAGAATCCTAGTATCTTTATACATTGTAATTGTGCTTTTAGAATATTGAGACTGTCTTTAATCTTCCCCTTTATTATGCAATTAAATTTCCTTTAAAATTTTTTTTTCTTAACTTTGTATTATTCTCTTGTTTCTTATTATTTTCCCCTTTGGCAAGTTTAAAATACTTTCTCTCACATTTCTTATTTCTTTTACCAGTAACTTGCTTTCTTACTTCTTTAGAGATGAATTTTCTTTTCTTTGCTTTATTCTTAAGATAAAGGATAAAGCAAATAAAAAATAAAGTCTCCTATTTTACTATTGTTCTTTGTATGTTTTTTTTTTTTTTTTCTGAAAACCTTTTGCCAAAGTTATGTTTTACTAGATAGGTAATTGAGGAAATAGTATAAAAGTATTTACATGAGTTTCAACAACTACCAGCAAAATTACTCACTACATCCTACTCTTTAAAGGACATCTGATTTTTTTTTTTCTTTTCTTGAGACCCACTGGGGAAATAATTCGATGTTTACTGCTGGCCTACATGGACTCTGACAAAAGGACATTGTTTGCATCTTGCCTAAGAAGCAGAATCACATTCATTGTGTTAGCAGGACTCATGATTATATTCTTTTTCTTGAAGACAATGATATTTTGGAGTTTACAGTAACGTACATGGGGAATACTTTTATCCCCTTGTGTTTTCAGGAAAAGAACATGTATAATTTGCTATCATTTTTCATCTCTAAAACCATTGCCTTGCTATAAAAGCTTATATCAAATCACCTTGCTATTGACAATGTATTACTAGAATCCTTGTTGCAAGAAATAGAGAGGGAAGGAAGAACAATAGGACAGAAGATGGGAACTGTGATCATTTTAAGCAGTAGAAAAGTTTAATGAAAGAATATCAGGGAGCACATAGAATTGAGGTACATGAATTCAATGATGGCGACTGTCACTTGTCAATACTATCTTTTGGGTCCCTTTGGCAGATTGAGCTGGACAAATACACAGTATCTGCACTGCAGAAGAGTGCTTGACCAAGAGAAATAGTCAATACAAGAGAACTGGAAAGCCATTTTAAAGTTCAGTAAAATATTGGTGGCATTAAAGTATTAAAATTCTCAGTTCTTCACAATTTTTAAGCACTCATTGCTCATTGGTTTTAATCACAAATACCTCTATTGAAATAAACTTTTTGACTCAGGCTTATAGTGGGCCAAAGTTCCAGGACCTAAGAAAAGATGAGACGCTTTACCAAAGTTTAATTAACAAGCATTTTGTTCTTATTGGTTTATAAGGATAAGCATTGCATCTAATCATATCTAAGACATAGAAGGGTAATGTGGATGGTCTGTGTCTGGCCTTATTATAAGTATGTCCCGACCGGCAGGATGAGTTATTAGTGGGGTCCTCGGAGGATTGAGTGGGACCTGGGAAAGGCATAAGACACAAGAAATGGAGACAAGACAGGAGTCTGATCAAGTCTCGTTTATTAGGAACAGAGTGCAGACTTATATACCAGAAGAAGGTGGAGGTAGCTCGGCGGGTTTCCCTGAGAGGCGAAGGGTGACCTTATAAGGAAGGCAGTAAAGGGTCTGGGGGCAAGAGGCAAAGGGTGACCGTATAAGGAAGGCAGTAAAGAAGGGTCTGGGGGCTACGTCATGTCGGAGGAACAGAAAGTATGCACTTTCTGTCTCCCGATCATGACCAGGCATCCATCTCAGGCTGGCTATGTGACAGCCATCAGGAGCTGCGGCTCGGAACATACGTAGAAAGGAAACATCCATGAGTCTTGCCTAAGTGATAGAGGGAAGCTTGGTTCTTTGTCGTAAGCCCCTTTCTGGGACACAGATGAGGGTATTTCTTAATCTTTTCGTTTTCTAGGATCACAGGTGACCAAGGCAATCTTAATGTTTTCCCCAGTTTGACTCAAACTTAGACGGGCTCCTTCCTTACTCTAGGCACCTGATCTTCTTTTTCCTTAGAGAATTTACTTGAGAAAACTATTGTAAATATTTTCTTTGCTCCTTTGAGATAAGAATCTTCTCCCATGCACTTACCATTTTTACAACCCAGGAATGTTTCTTAAGGACCTCCCCCACCATCCCTTTGAAATATAATCATTAAGGAAGAGTCTCTCACACCCAGTCTTTGTAGGAGGATAGAAGCCTAACTTCAATGAGAGCCAAGTAGCAAACATAGGTGACATAATCACATTGACCAACCTTACACTTAGCATCCTCTAGTAATTTTCCATGAGCTCACCCAGTGTTTAACATTTCTCCTGCCTTTTGCTTCACTGGAGTTGAGTTTAATCTCTGAGATGATTGCCATAGTCTTCACCCCTATTGCAATAGTCTTGAATAACCTCTTCTTTGTCTGTTTAATTTGCCCAGTGCAATTTATCTTTGACATAGAGCTCAACAGAGTTTCTGTTGTCCCACTTAAGAAATTCAATATCACATGTAATAAGGCTGAGAGTTCATGGAGAACCTCAGCAAGGGGAAACCACCAGGTCTGGGGTAACTCATGGCTTTATACATGGTCTCTGCAGGGCATGTGTCCAGCTGTCCTGCAGACTCTTTAGGTGTCCCTAACCAGGCCTAACCAGTGGGGACTGCAGCTGTGTCATCTGTTCACTAACAACTTGATCTCAACTACAAGGGGCTTGTTCTGCTACACTCTACAACCAGATTAATACATATCTTCCTGTAAATTTCTTGAATGAGTGTTACTAGGGAAACTGACTAAGAAAATAAAATACTCAGGTGATACTGAGGAAGGAAAGGCTAAAGAATAAGCTGATAATAGTCCTCTCCAAAAGCTCTATTTGAAATAACAGACTTTATTATGCTTCAGTGTCATTTTGCTTTCCTTTCCTGTTTGTGACATTTGTTAAGTGTTGTAACTCATTATTTTTTTATTAATTAATGTTTTGCTGAATTCAGGGCTTCAACCAACCTGTCATGGATATAATATTAATATAATTGATTAGCAGTCTGAATAACAAATCTATTGATAGCTCACAATAAAAAATAAGTTTGCATTTAAATCTATGATTCTTATATTTAGAATGTTATTACTAAGATATTAATAATACAATTTAAAATGATTATTTTTAACTTTTATATTTTAATATTACTTGTTTCTCATAAGTTGTATTTGTATCAATTCTCATTGTAAGGAAAAAGGCGCAAAAATATTTAGAGTAAAAAGCCAAAGCAGACATTAACTTAGCTTCCCATTATCATGACACTCCAAAGAGGTAACCAAAATTAATAGTTTGAAATATATCTTTTTATGATTTTGTTAGGCATTTCTTTCTCTCAATCTCTCTCTTCATATATGTGTATGTGTGTAATATATATATTTCATTCATATATCAACTATATATTGTTAATATATCAATGAATAATATTATATATATGTTTTTCCCAACAAATTGCTTTTTTCACCTTTAACAACATGTCTTAGAGTTTATATGTGTTGGTTCTTAACAACAAAACATATACACATGCAATCTGGCCATGCTTTGCTTTGGCTTCTTCATATTCTCCATTTTCTAATGGTATAAATATGTCAAGTTATACTTTGGAATTGTAGTTTCAATACATACCAGGTTTATTTGTCTCTCTTAATTCTTTTACTCTCAAAAGTAAAATTCTTTTACTCTCTTTTACTTTCAAAATGATTGTACTTCATAAGGTCATTTTCAAGAAATAAATGAATTAATAAATTTAATTTACTAAATTTGTTTTATTTGGTACTCAATAAAGTTTCTATAATACGGCTAATATTTAACTATATAGTTTTGTACATAGATTATGCCAATATGTGAATATTTTTCCTAGATGTAAGAGGAGAACTGTTGAATAAGCACATAATAAATTTGGGCAGTTTTTATGTAATTGTCCACCAAAGAGTATATGCTAATACAAACATCTCATCAACAGTAAAGGTTCATCTTAAGTTACTACATTCTTCATAATACTTGATATTATCAACTTTTAAAGATATAACCAATTAAATAGTGAAAAATTAACATCTCATTTTAATGTTATTTTCCTAATACTAATTTTACTATACATAGTTTCCTATAACTATAAGCAATTGCATTTCTACTTTTGTGAATTGTCTCTTCATCTTCTCAGTCCTTTTTTCTGCTGAATTAATTGGTGAAAATATGAATTAGGTTTTAATTTTCAGAGTTATCAAAGAAGTGTACCATGATTCTACATTGGCTTTGTAGCTGCATTTAGTGGGAAAGACAGGGTGAAATGTATATATTCAATCTTCTCTGGAACTGCAATGGAAATAACTGATTGAAATATTTTTGTTTTGCTTTGTTTTTGATTACTTTTCTGTGCATATGGCTTGTATCAAGCCTCATTATTTTTCAAAGATGAGATAAAATGTGCAGCAATATTGCTGCACCTTAATCTTGGACTTTTCAGCCTCTGGAACTGTAAGAAATAAATTTCTGTTGTTTTATAAGCCATGCAATTTAATGCATTTTGTTATCACAGTCTCAGTGGACTAAGACAAAAATACATGAGACATAGGTTAAAGATAAACATATACCAATGATAATCATGTGTACACTAAAATTCTAAAAGTAATTTATTTCATGATTATAAAGGAGAAAACATCAAGTTAGCAAACTTATGTAGTTAATTGTATATCCTTAAACAGTAAATAAGAAAACAATGTGGTAATAGTTGTAAACTTTCCAAGTGCACTGCTAAAAATTATAATATTTACTAGTGTTCCAGGAATATAAAAAGTGTGTTAACAGACTATGGAGAAACATAAAAGTCTGGTTGAGTGATTAACAAAGTGGGAAATGAGTGTGTCTTTATTGATATTAACTTTGCAATAGAAGTTAAAAAAATATTAGTAAAAATATTTTTGGAAAGCAGGAAAATGAACAAATCATAATATTATATTACTACAAAAATGGGAGGTAATTCTGAAATGTATTTCTTTTATAATTATCTGGTCCAAGAGATGACCCATTTAGGATTTTATTCAACTTCATGAATGTAAAGTAATATAAGAATTTTTCTCTAACCTCTTATTGCTTGTTGAATAGAAAAAAGTTTCAGAGTGTTTTTGGAAAATTTATCTCATAAAGATAATATTGTAATATACAAGGCATATTTACCTTTTCCTGGAACCTTGGGAAGACAAGTCCACAGTTAGCTGTAGTTTTGCAACTATTATGTATGTAACAGAGCCATTTCCAAATACAATAAACAATGAGATAAAATATTTTCTGTAATGTGATAACTAGTGGTTTTTCAAACTTAACACATACCAAATATCTAAAGATCTCTATCTGCATTTTAAAAACTACTGAAATGTTTAAAAATCATGTATTGTACATTCACTTAACAAATATAATCAATATTATTTTATTTCGTCATTGAGCCTGAGCTACAAAATAAATTCAGACTATCTTGTAACACTGTTACTTTTTCTAGACTTGTAGATGTATTCTTCAATAAGAATCCAGGAAGAAAAAAATGTGAAAAATTTCATGGTTCAATTAAAATAAAACTTCTTAGTTTGATTGTGTGTACATATGTGTGTGTGTCTTTTGAGTGTGTGTGTTTGAATTTACATATTTACAAACTAGTGGCCTCTTCTTTCTTTTTTTAGTTTTTTTATTTGAAAATATTAAGGGGCTACAAATGTTTTTGTTACATGGATACCTGTATAATGTTTAAGCTGGGGTTTTTAGTGTGTTCATCACCAGAATATGTTCATGGTACCCACTAGGTATGTTTTTACCCCTCACCCACTCACACCCTCCTCCTTCTGGGTTTCCAATGTCCTTTACGTCTGTGTGCCTATGCATGCCCATCATTTAGCTTCCAATTGTTAAGAGTACATGTGGTGTTTGTTTTTCCATTCCTGAGATACTTCACTTAGGATAATGGTCTCCAGTTCCATCCAAGTTGCTGCAAAAGATATTATTTCATTCTTTTTCACAGCTGACTAATACTGCATGGTATATATATATATATACACACACACACACACACACACACATATATATATATGTCACATTTTCTTTATTGATTCATAAATTGGCGAGCACTTTGGTTGATTCCACATCTTTGCAAATTAATACTACAGTGAGGTGCCATTATAACCCTGTCAGAATGGCCATTAATACAAAGTCAAAAAAAACAATATTTGCTAGCATGGATGCAGAGAGAAAGGAACACCTATCCACTGTTTGTGGGAGTGCAAATAAGTACAGCCTCTATGGAAAACAGTATGGAGATTCCTCAGAGAAATAAACTGTAGACTTACCATTCAATTCAGCATCCTCACTACTGGATATCTAACTAAAGAAAAAGAAGTCATTTTATCAAAAAGACACCTACACTCAAATGTTTATCACAGCAGAACTGACCTTTCTTTATAATAGGGTTTTCCAATCTATACTTTAGACTTCTGTCAAATAAGAGATCTAATTATAGCTCAACTGGTTAAATTACATATTAAGTTAAAACAATTGAGGGATCTGATTCTCAATATAAGAACGACTTATGATATTTTGCA
This sequence comes from Mirza zaza, assembly GCA_008750895.1. Lineage (NCBI taxonomy): Eukaryota > Metazoa > Chordata > Mammalia > Primates > Cheirogaleidae > Mirza > Mirza zaza. Next base: position 54,960 of record VSMD01055302.1, read on the forward strand.
AAATACATTTCAAGTCAATGCTGTTTGTATAGAAGTGCAACCAATACTCAATGTCTTTTAAAATTTTGTTTATGAAGTTCTGTTAAGCAATTAAATCTCAAGCATTAAATCATTAGGGTGATTTTTAAAATATATGCAATTACCACATTTCTATATTGATAAATAGCTTTCTTTATTCTTGTTATCACTTACATTTTCTTTAACAATTATTTTTGCCCATCATTTGTCTGTTTCTTTCATTTGAAAATAATAAGGGGAGGAAGTCTTTTATTTCATAAAATACCTGGTTTAAAATTTTCTTAAGTAGGCCGGGCGTGATGGCTCACACCTATAATCCTAGCACTTTGGAGGGCAAGCTGGAGGATCACTCAAGGTCAGGAGTTCGAAACCAGCCTGAGCAAGAGTGAGACCACGTCTCTACTAAAAATAGAAAGAAACTAATTGGGCAACTAAAAATATATAGAAAATTTAGCTGGGCATGGTGGCACATGCCTGTAGTCTCAGCTACTTGGAAGGCTGAGGCAGAAGGATTGCTTGAGCCCAGAGGTTTGAGGTTGCTGTGAGCTAGGCTGACACCATGGCACTCTATCCCAGGCAACAGAGCTCTGTCTCTGTCTCAAAATAAATAAATAAATAAATAAATAAAATTTCAGAAGTAGTGCAAAAACATAACTACAGGAAAATTACAAATTGTTTTTTTATGTAAATCAATAAAAGTGAATCAATAACAGTGAATGAAAATCACATTAAATTTTAATGGAATAGTAAAAGCTAATATAGACATTTAATTCTGGCAAAGGAGGTCTATGACCATTTTTCTGTACAATCTAACCCAAATGGAAAACTCAAATGACTTATAAAATTATTTTTTAATGTTTAAACCTACTTTATTGATAAAATACATAGAAAATACCTTGTACATGTTCTAAAAAAGTGAGAAAAAGCACTTAAATTATGAAACATACTATTTTTGTTTTGTAATTGTCTTTTAAATGTTTTCCTCCTAGTACAAAATTAATAAAGTCATTAAGCAAAAATAGGAATATAGAGATAAAAATAAAATATCACTCTTAAGTCCACCATGAAGAAATACCCACTTTAAAATTTTGTATCTTAGTCTATGTTTTAATTGAGGTGACGATTACATGACAGTCTATATTTTTTAAACTTTAACAAATTTGTACTTGCACTTGCAGATATAATTGAGTAACACACTTGTCTATTAGCCTTACATAATTAATAATCCAGAAAAATATAAGAAAATTTTGAAAATCTCAGATATGTGACATGTCTAGCAAGATGGTAATACCCCTCAAAATCCAGAGTTTCCAAGGCTAGAGAAATTGCTAAAGCCTTAATGTTGATTTCTACTTGTGAATGCTGGCACCTAGCAGGATGGGATGCACAGGAGCTTTACTTCTATTGAAAGAACTATACTGACACATAAGAAGGGGACAAGAGAGATCCTGAACTCCGGGAACAAAAAAAGATTTTCTTAGACTCTAATTCCATTTGGGGACAGCCTCCTGTATTAGAAAAGTTCCCCTCCTGAATTACAGGGATGTCTGAGAGATTAATGTTGCCTGGCACTGGGCCAAGGTCCTGGGAAGTTTGCCAGTGGCTGAAGTTCTGTGGCAGATACAAAAACCAGACTGGATATAAAAGAATTGATAGGGGTAGAATTGTCAGGATTGTACCACTTGAGATAATGATAGGAAAGCTAAAACAATTTTGGGGGAAGGAAACATCTGGAAGGCAAAGGAAGAAGGGAAAATATCAGTAGGAGACATTGTACAAGTAAGTCTCGTGTTAGGGTAGATATGATACGCTTTAGAGGCCAGTTCACCCCATAGAACAAACCCCTGAAATTCTCAAACAAATACACTGAAGAATGATTGCCTATCTTGTCTCAAAATTATTTAAAAACTTTCCACCACTTCTGTTACCATCCTGCCATCAGACTTCTCTGAGCCTGCTCAGACCAGAGTAGAACTAATACCGGAGGCCAACAACATCTCCCTGTATAGTTGCTTTGCTGAAAGGGGGAGAAAACCCTAACATTCCAAAGTCAGATAGACACCAAAGCCCTGAAACCTGAATTTTGGCTCACTTGATGAAACTGTTATTCTTTCAGTAAGAGCTAAACAAAGCCAGAACAGTTCAACTTTTTCACTGTAACACCTGCTGATGTCTTTTATAGTGATGGATGGATCAAATCAGAACTTGTTGCAAGATAGAATGCTGCCAGGAAAGATGCATCTACACAATCACCATAACTTTTAACAAGAAGAAGAAGGGAGTATAGTAATGAAAAGCCACAATGGACATCTTCCCTTTTCCCACTTCAACTTTCACAGATAAATAGACTTTTACACCAGGATGAAAACATTTCTGAGTCTCTGTAGAAAAACAATAGTAATGTGACAGATCATCTATCTGATTTACTTCTGAGAGAAGATGAACAACCACTACATATAGACATGACAGTACACAGAGCAGATGAGTATTTAGAGTATTTGGGGTGAGGTAGAAGGAAAAATAACCCCTCTGTTTACTCTTATGTCAGATACATATGATGAGTGCCTGAATCAAAGAATTAGGGAGGGGATAGGTATATACAAACATAATGAGTGAGATGTGCAATGTTTGGGGGATGGTCATGCTTGAAGCTCTGACTTGAGTGGGGAGAAGGGGTCATGGGCAATATATGTAACCTTCACATTTGTACCCCCATAATATGCTGAAATAAAAAAATTGTATCATAAAAAAATAATTGAAGTGGAGAACAAAAAGCAGAATGGGTACGATACCCAATAGGCTCAGGAAATTTGATGTGCAGCAGACAAATGTCTCCTCAATTTGTTTTGAGAAAAGTGTTCAAAAGCATTTCTTTTTCATGTGAGATGTACAATAGTCCATATTTAATCTTCCTATGATCTATATTCTTGCTCCTGCTCTACTAGTATAGGCCACAGGGATGTTAACATTGACATTTCATAGAACATCTTACTATATTGTGCTGACTGAACCTAGTAAAAAGAAATGGTAAGTACTCTGGATGTATTAGGGATATGTATATATGCCAAAGTGAGGGAGATAAACATCACAACATTTTCAGAGGCTTGCAATATTAGTGAAGTTTTAAATAACTGGTGGTATGGCATTCTGAGATATCTTCTTTAAAGGCAAAGCCAGACTGCTGCTCTTTTCATTCCCCACTACTAAGGTATTGACTTGGATTGTTCTGAGAACAACTTAGTGAGCATCTGTAGATTCAAAAGTAGTCTCTGGCAAGCACAGAAGGAGAGTGTGGTAGGTAGAATAATTCCAAAATAAACCCAATGGCCTTCAATCTTACAGAGTCTTGTCTCTTTGAGTATGAGTGGAACCTGTGAACATGAAGAGATATAACTCCTATGATTATGTTACATTACTGAGAAAAAAGTATGTGGCTGTAATAATTAAGATCCTACCTCAGTTTACCTTGAGAGAAAGAGATTATTTTCAGTAAGACTGGCATGTATTTCAGACTTAGACCCCAAGCGGAGAACCAAGACAGACAGACTATGCTTCCACTTATGATCTACAAAATTATGAAATAATAGATGCGTCTTAACCAAGACCAACATCCAGCTTTTAATATCATACTTCCTTCGAAAACATAACCAGGCACTTAATAGAATATTGATTGTATTAAATTACTTCTACCTCGGAAAGGACAAAAATTATTCCTTACTGTTGACAACAAGTTTTGCTTTTCCTAAGTGCAGGTGATGTCCCAGCACAACCTCCCCGTAAGATCACACATATTATCACCTCAGACTAAATGACTGATTTTATGGTGAAAGAGGCCTCCATGAACCTGAAGCTATGACTTTCAACTTAATCGTTTCCAGATTATCATAATGCTGGTTCAGCAGCCAGGGAGCAGAGTTAATGTGTTTTTTGGATATTGCTAGAGTTTTAACAACAGGATAGGTCCAGTATATATCTGGAATCCAGTAAATTCATTGGGGCAATTCAAGATGATCTAGGGCCAGTGATAACTCCCCATACCACTGCGTGAACTATTACCTGACAAAAATTGCAGCAACTGAAAACTCTTTTTTCCCCAAAGGAAAAAAGCCTGAGTCATTTCATCAGTCAACTAACGAAGACCAGCTGAAATGTTGCTGAGGGTGTGAGTAATCTGGAATACTATATATGGTAAAAGAGGCCGATGATGAATATCCTTTAAGCCTTAATGACCAGTTGTAGCTCTGGGTATTTTAACTTATTCAATTACTATTTTTTTTTCTTTGTACATGTTTTTTTTTGTTTCGGCATATTATGAGGGTACAGATTTTAAGGTTTCAATAAATGCCCTTTCCCCCCTCCCCGCACAAGTCTGAGTTTCCAGCATGACCATCCCCCAGATGGTGCACATCTCACTCATTATGTATGTATATACCCACCCCTTTCCCCCTCCCACCTGCTCTATACCCTATTACTGTAGTACCCATGTGTCCACTTAGGTGCTACTCAGTTAATACCAGTTTGCTGGTGAGTATATGTGGTACTTGTTTTTCCATTCTTGGGATACTTCACTTAGTAGTATGGGTTCCAGCTCTAACCAGGAAACTATAAGATGTGCTATATCACCATTGTTTCTTAGAGCTGAATAGTATTCCATGGTATACATATACCACATTTTATTAATCCATCCTTGGATTGATGGGCACTTGGGCTGTTTCCACAGCGTTGCAATTATGAATTGTGCTACTATAAACATTCTAGTGCAGGTGTCTCTTTTGTAGAGTGTCATTGGATATTTTGGGTAGATTTCCAGCAATGGGATTGCTGGATCAAATGGTAGATTCACTTGTATCGCTTTAAGATATCTCCATATTGCTTTCCACAGAGGTTGAACTAGTTTGCAGTCCCACCAGCAGTGGAGGAGTGTTCCTCTCTCCCCGCATCCATGCCAGCACCTATTGTTTGGAGACTTTTTGATAAAGGCCATTCTCACTGGAGTTAAGTGATACCTCATTGTGGTTTTGATTTGCATTTCTCTGATGATTAGAAATGTTGAGCATTTTTTCATATGTTTTTTGACCATTTTTCTGTCTTCTTTAGAAAAGTTTCTGTTCATGTCCTTTGCCCACTTTTTAATAGGGTTATTTGATTTTTTCTTGCTGATTTTCATGAGTTCTAAGTATATTCTAGTTATCAGCCCCTTATCAGATGGGCAGAATGCAAAAATTTTCTCCCATTCTGTAGGCTGTCTGTTTATTTTCATGACTGTTTCTCTGAGAATCCTGATATAAAACCATCCTCATATAGCCATCTAATCTTTGACAAAGCAGACAAAAACATATGCTGGGGAAAAGAATCCCTTTTCAATAAATGGTTCTGGGAAAATTGGATAGCCACTTACAGAAGGCTAAAGCAGAACCCACACCTTTCACCTCTCACAAAAATCAACTCACGCTGGATAACAGACTTAAACCTAAGGTATGAAACTATTAGAATTCTAGAGGAAAATGTTGGAAACAGTATCCTACCATCGGCGTAGGCAAAGAGTTTATGAAGAAGTCCCCAAAGGCAATCACAGCAGCAACAAAAATAAATAAATGGGACATGATCAATTACTATTTTTATATTAAGTTTATTGTAGAGTTGGAAGCTGATCACTAACTCTATGAGGTAGTGGACTTAATGTAGGACACAAGAGGTCTTGAGTGATATAAGGAGTGGTGGCCTCTATCAGACCTTGTCACAAACTTGACCATGTTTTTGCTCCAGCATGACAGCACCTGGCCATGGGTATAGGACACATCTCTTGCTTTCTGTACGGAGCCTCCTTTGCAACACCTGCATTGGATGCCCATTGGAACCTACTCAGACAAGGCGATGAATATGTAATGTGTATCTGTATAACTGTCGGGCAGTTGACATTCCCTGGGTAAACAGATGTGAGCCTCTCTCACAGCTCAGGTTGATATGCATTTTACAGGGTTCCTCATGGAGCTCCTTGTGGGATTGAGCCCCAGTGGTCCAGAGTGGAAACACCTCAATAATGCTCCTTTAGACAACTATCCCTATTTCTTGGTTTTGCTTCTTCCATTCCTTCCATTTTGGTTCCTCAGTGTCACTTCTCAAAATAAACACCTGCATGAGTCCTTGTTTCTAATTTGTATTTTACTGGGTAAATGCAAATGAGGACAGCAGGGTCTCTGAAATATCCTGTATGAAAGGTGCTTAATAAATATCCCCTATTTTTACTCTGCACTGTCTGCTCAAGTTTCTACCCTTAAGTTTCTAGAATTTTATTATCTTAAGAAAATTGTAGTCCTGGCAATCAGCAGATATCAGAAAAAAATTAAAAAAACAAACAAACAAAACACGAGGGCAATATTTCTGAACTTAAAGCTGGAAATTTTTCCTTGAAGAATTATAAATAGATTTCAGGGTCAATATAAGTTTTTAGCTAATTACAAAATCTCTTGCCATCAGACACAAGGAGTTTATAATCCTTTCTATATGCCTAACTTTCTGTTTCAAGATATAATTAAAAATATAACTTTTGTGAAAAGTTAATTGAATTATATACTTGGCTGTTTCCTTTCTGTGGATGTGAGGCTATCAAAGTCAAAACACTCGAGTAACAGTTTTTATTGATGTCAGAACTCTAGATTAACTGTTTTGAGCTTACTTTACCATAAACAAATCTATAGCATTTGATAGAGGAAAATCTAGGAGCCAGACTAACTTCTTTTCCCTTTTTCTCAATTGCCCCTTTATCTGGACTTTCTTAGGAGAAAAGATGAAAAGAGGTACCACATTGATTCTTATAGCTACTCTATTAATAGGTTTCACTCCCTTTGGGGAAAAAAAGAGTAAAATATTATTTTAGGATGTCAGAGCCCTTGAGATTTGGGTAAACTTTGAAGGATAACTGTGAGTATACATAGTTATTACAGAAATGTGTTTGTCAATTATTTTAAATTGACTTAAATGCTTCAGAAAAAATACATGGGTACTAATCTATTTCTAAATTTGCAAGATAGGTTAATGCTGCACTATTGAGTTATTTTCACATGTAACTGAATAATAAGAATTATGACAAAGATGAACATATATTTTAGAGAAAAACAAGTGTTACTCTCAGTAATAGTCCCAAATACCTTGATATCTATGCAATAATAATAATCCAGAATCATATGAATGTAAAATCTGTTAAAGATTTTAGGGTGGAGGTAAATGAAATTACATAATTTACAGTGTGGTTTCATGTGAATTTTATAGAGAAATCTATCCTGATTATTTCCTTAGATAGAGACCATATTTAATTCTCTACTTTCACACTAGGACATTTGTTGGAATGAAAAGGAATATTTATGTCACCACAACATGATCTTATGACCATAGGATGTTTTCATTATGGGAAAATATGTATTAATATTTTGGTATAAGTATCTGATTAGACAGTGAATAGAAGTCACTTTAGGTGTACTCTATGATATTGAATGAAACATAACAATTTTAAGGCAAACTGTTATAAGTATATTTCATCTCCAGAAATTTGATCAATATCTTATAAACCTTGCCACTAACTGACTTACACACAAAAAAATAAGAATATCACTTGAAATTTTTTAAAAATGTGAAACAAATTAATAATTCTGTTATATTTCTATTTAATTTTACTTATTTTGTAAATAAGTAAAAATAAGTAATTAAGTAAAATACTTACTTTACTTTTCTTCAATGCCAATTAATTCATAATTTTATGTACTTTATAAAATTTATAAGATAAATAATTAAAAACAATTAAGTCTAATACCACATTTTAATTATCTTCCCTCCCTAAAATAATAATATTGTGCCTATTTTATTACCTGTTCAAACTTAATAAGCATTCAAACTTTAAAATATATACTATATTCTAAAAATGGTATATATTCATATTTATGCATAAATAAAACATAAGCACTCAATGGGCTGTGAATAAATTATAATTCATCACTTCATTGATCACAGATAATGAAAGCATGACAGCCTCATTTTTACAGATGCAGTTACTTTCTAAGAGTCACGTAAAGGACAGTCTTTTATTGCAAAACTGGATATAGTTGTAGAGCATCTCACCTTTTATAAAAAAGAGTCAGAAGAATCAATTCCAAAAATGGTAAACTCATTTCCTCTCTTTGAGGATTTGCACAGTGAAGGACACACCCAAAAAACAGAGGAAGTCCTTCTATTTCAAAATGAAGCCTTGCATTAACCATTTTTTCTATTTCCATAGTATTTATGAAGATCAAATTTGGCATTGGCAAGATTTAAATCAAATATATACATTATTGTATTAAAACAGATGAATTTTCAAGCTGCTTTCAGTAAAAAAATTAAACAAAATTTAAAGGATGTAGTAATTTTGAAATAATTTTTATAGTCCATGTGTTTCATGAATTTGTTTTTTTCAGAATATTAGATTTTCAATCATATTTCCCATCAAGAAAACTAAGACTTTTATTCACAAATATTAATTTTTCATTTATAATAATCATAGTTTCACTGTCAACTATTGAGATGTGTGACTTCTAGCCACAGCATTTTAGTCAAATGATCTCTAAAGAATTTGTTTCTCACCTATGAATTAAGAATTATAAATATGTATGGTCTTCCCTGGACAGCAGAGTGGAGTGGCTAAAAGCTCAGGCTCTTAGTAACACATCTAGCACTTGTTAAGTACAAGGTATTCCTCCTTTAGTTCTAACTTTTTCACTTGTAAGTTGAAGGCAGTATTTTCAGTGCTTACTTCAAAAATTACTGGGAGTATGAAAAGAAATATTCTATGTAGCATTTTACACTCTATCTGGCCCATATTACATGTCAAGAAATATTCTTATTTTTATTATCCTCTAAGAATTTTTGTGAATGCTGGATAAAATAATCCTCATAAAAACAATTTGCGTTACAAAATATTTCTTAAATATTAATTTTAAATTTAATTAATTTAAATGTAATGACATTTAGCAATAATTTGATAACATTTATAAATAAACAGAACTCAATTTTAAATGTAATATTGTTTTAAAATATTTAATGTTAATGTAAATATTAATACAAAATTATTAGTATTCAGGCAAAAATATATCTCAATCAGTTTAGGGTAGTTGATCTCTACATATTACATCAAGCAAAAATAATGAGGCAACAAATTTATGTAGATCAGGAAACAAATAATTTATCTTGCAATTTTTTAATGTGGGAGAAAACTATTAGATTCATATATCGTGTTATGTTATTTATGAATTATCAATATGCTGATTATCTTGGCTATCTTCTGCTCTGGCTCTAACTCTTAAGTGTGATCACACATTTGGAATTTTCTTGCTATGGGTAGGAATAACCATAACAGAGAAGGCAGCCATGTTGGAAAATTCTAAAATTTACTATAAGACAGCCACACTAAGATTAGAATGAGGCATGGCAGTTGGGGGCAGCCTAAAATTTAATTGAAGTGCAAAAGTTAATTAAATTCAGAGAACTTGACATAGTTAGATGGCAAGATTTGGTAGATGTGGATATCAACTGCCCAATTCTACCCTCAATGACTTGCTGCTCACCAGCAGGAAGTGTAGCCAGCAGACAGCTTCCAGCTGCCGGCTCTATGCTAGCCTCTGCTGCAGAGAGCCAGCTGCCCAAAGTCATAGCCTTTCTGTGGCAGCCTGATAGTTACTGAGTCAAGAGGAGTTATAATGGACATTTCGGAAGGGCATGAAACTTCCTAACAGACAATAAATATTCACAAGCTTTCCATCGTGTTGGCTGAGGCTTTGTCAGTTGTAGATGATTTCCTCCTTTACCCAATTTGGCTTCTTCCATTCACAGGTGTTGATTCCCAGAAAGATCTTGCCCCTTCCATATCAGCATCTGCTTCTGTATAATATAATTTGTGACACTACAGCAGAGTGAGAAAGGTCTCTTTCTAACTTACAATTGGAATAATAAATCAATGCAATTCTTTCTTTCTCTGAAGCTATTATAAAATAGGGGAAATATGTATAAAGATTAAAACAATGTATTCCCTTTGACAATTTCTAGTAATAAAACCAAAGTAAATGTTCTGGAATGCATATGAAGATGACTTACAATTATTTTCTGAGAAAATTAGAAAGTATTAAGTATAGGAGTCTTAAATGTCAATGTTATGGAGCACTTGTTGATAGAATATTATACAGTATTTATTATGCAATTGTTATGTGTATTAAGTAGTTTTAACTTGAGACATATTGTTATTTTAGCTGTTACATTGTTTCACATTAAAAAGTCAACTGGAAATTTGGTGCTACAGAGTTCTTCTAGGTACAATTTGTCCAATGAGGTTTTGAAACTAAGGGCAGAATATGTCCTATGTTCCTATTGTTTCATCTTTTCTAGATTCAGCACCAGTCACCATCTGTTATGTTTTTTTTGTATGTAGATTTTGTCTTCCATTTTTCAAAGCTGCATGTCATCTGAAAATTAAATAACTTTCCATCAATATCTAATCTTTTTTGTCAGAAATATCTTACTGAGTAGGATGTAAAATTAACCATAAACTAATACTGTCAGGTTATAGTGGTCCGTTATTTAGTAATGTCTAGATTAGGTTGTTCAACATGTTAGGGACTCATCCAAAAGTAAAATCTCTAGTTTAGAGTTATTAAAGTTATCACATAAATGCAGTTGGCCTTAATGGAACAAAAGGAGAAAAAGTTTATACGGTGATGGAATGATGTGTCACAGAGTTCAGAGAAAAGGAATGACATTGTACCTTGAAGTATGGTGTATGAGATTTATTAGTATTTATAATACCTACGTTAGCATACAGATCTATCATAAATAATGAATAAATGAATGACCTTAATATTTAGTGTTGACCAATTTATCCATGTGGGGAAAAACACATTTCCAAGAGGGATTTTTTTTTGTTCTCCCCCCTCTGGATTTTTTTTTTAAATTTCAGATTATTATGGGAGGTATAAACAGTTTGCTTACATATAATGCCTTTGCCTCACCCAATCCAGAGTTACAAGCATGCCCTTCCCCCATACAGTGCACTCCACACCCATTAGTTGTGACTTTACCCTTCACACACCTCTACCACCTGACAGTCACTGGATGAATATTACTTACATGTGAGCACCTTAGTGTTGATCCGTTAGTACCAATTTGATGGTGAGTACATGTGGTGCTTCTTTTCCCATTCTTGTGATATTTCACTTTGAAGGATGGGCTCCAGCTCTATTCAGGATAATATGAAAGGTGTTCAGTTCACCATTGTTTTTGTTTTTGTAGTTGAGTAGTATTCTATGGTGTACATATATCACATTTTCTTAATCCACTCATGTATTGATGGGCACTTGGATTGTTTCCACATATTTGCAATTGTGAATTGTGCTGCAGTAAACATTCAAGCACAGATGTCTTTATTATAGAATGTCTTTTGTTCATTTGGATAGATGCCTAGTAGCAGGATTGCTGGATCAAATGGTATTTCTATTTTTAGTTCTTTGAGATATCTCCAAATTACTTTCCACAGAGGTTGTACTAATTTGCAGTCCCACCAGCAGTATAAGAGCATTTCTCTCTCTCCACATCCATGCCAGCATTTGTTGTTTTGGGACTTTTTGATAAAGGCCATTCTCTCTTGAATTAGTTAATATCTCATTGTGGATTTGATTCGCATTTCCCTAATGATTAGAAATGTTAGGCATTTTTATATATGTTTGCTGACCATTGTTCTGTCTTCTTTTGAAAAGGTTCAGTTCATGTCCTTTGCCCACTTTTTGATGGGATTGTTTGATTTTTTCCTATTAATTTTTAAAAATTCTATATAGAGTCTTGTTATAAGCCCTTTCTTAAATATGTAGCATGCAAATATTTTCTCCCATTCTGTAGGTTGTCTATTCACTCTAATGATAGTTTCCTTGGCTATGCAGAACCTTTTTAATTTGATCAGGTCCCATTTAACAAAATAGACATAGATGGGTCATACCTTAAAATTATTAAATCTATATATGATAAACTCACAGCCAATGTCACACCGAAGGGGGAAAAATTGAAAGCATTCCCTCTTAGAACTGGAACCAGCCAAGGTTGCCCACTATCTCCACTTCTAGTCAACATAGTGCTGGAAGTCCTTGCCAGAGCAATCAGACTAGAGAGAAGAATTAAGGGTGTCCAAATGGGGGCAAAAAAAAGTCAAACTCTCACTCTTTGCTTGTGATATGATATTGTATCTAGAAAATCCTGAGGATTCAACCATGAGACTCCTGGAATTGATAAATGAATTCAGTAAAGTCTCAGCATACAAAATCAATGCACACAAATCAGTGGCATTCATATATGCCACTAACAGTCAAGCCGAAAATGAAATCAAAGACACAACACCTTTTAGAATAGCATCAAAGAAAATTAAATATTTAGGAATATTTTAATGAAGGAGGTGAGAGACATATATAGGGAGAACTACAAATCACTGAGAAAAGAAATTGTAGAAGATGTAAACAGATGAAAAACACTACCATGCTTGTGGATTGGCAGAATCAGTATTTCCAAAATATCCATACTACCTAAAATGATCTAAAGAATTAACGCAGTCCCTATCAAAATACCATCATCATTCTTTACAGATCTAGAAAAAATAATTCTATGCTTTGTATGGAACTAGAGGAGACCTTGGATAGCCAAAGCATTCTTAAGCAGAAAGAACAAATTGGGAGCCATCCATCTACCAGACTTCACGCTTTACTACAAGGCTATAGTAACCAAAACAGCATTCAAATGACACAAGAACAGAGATATAGACCTTTGGACAGGACTGAGAATCCAGAGATGAAACCAACCGCATGTTGTCATTTAATCTTTGACAAAGCAGACAAAAATATCTATTTTTGTCTCTATTCAATAGATGGTATTGGGAAACTGTGATAACCATACACAGAAGATTGAAGCTGGATCCCCAATGCTCACCTCTTACAAAAATCAACTCATGGATGATGGATAACACACTTAAAACTAAGGTGTGAAACCTTAAGAATTCTAGAGGAAAATATTAGGAAAACTCTTATAGACATTGGCCAAGGCAAAGAATCTATGAAGATCCCCAAAGCAATCACAGAAGCAATGAAAATAAATAAATGGGACCCCTCTGGATCTTAAGAGTCAGATTTTTGGAGTAATAAAATCCAACTTTCACTTTAATCTGTAGAGATGTTTTTTTACCTCTTTTTTGGTTCTTTTTTTTTTTTTTTTGATTCCTAAGTGTTTCCATATTTCTCAGTCTTTAAAATCTTGGATTACTTAAATCACCCAAGTATCTTCTTTTTTGAATTTAGAAACATGATCAAATTATTGTTATTCTATGAAATTTCCTAACAATGTTTGAATCATTTTAGAGGAAAATGCTCTTTTATTTTTCAAATTACTCATAGAAATGCATGGATAGCACCAAAGCAACTTTATTTTATGCTCTTATTTGAATTCCTTCCCTTCCTCTGCCTACTGGGGTTCCTCATGGTCTCTACTTTTAACATAATCATGGAAGACAGTAGATCTTTTTAATCTATTGTCTAAAATAGTCTTCCCACTGTTCTATACTTATTGATTCTCATACTTTAAAAATGTCTTTTAAAAATCAATGCTTTGACCTTGATATATTTTTAATTTGAGTACTAAAAATACATGTCTTATTTCAGTTTCATTTTCTTTCACTTGGTTCCAATTTAATGGCCTAAAAATTATCAGAAAAAGGAAGTAGATCTTTTTCTATGAGATATTTTTCCCACTGAGTTTTCATTATTTTATTCAAATTATGTCACAAACATTAAAATAAAACCTAGGCTTTTTGCTACATTGTGGATCAAGAATTTGGGGTTGGAGAACATCTAAATTTTCAAATTTATTGGCCTATATTCTTATTTTGCCTTTCTGCCCAACCATTCCCTGAACACACATTCCTGATTACTATTCACTTAGTTCTTTTTCTGACCATGTCAATATACCTTTGAAATGTTTTCTTCTCTACTTTTACCCTATCACTTTCATTTATATGTTTTAAATACTTCTTCAAGTCTCTATTCCACTGTTATATTTTTCAGTATTAATTGTATATTTTTCTTTCTAATGTCTTATGTTGTATTTAAATATATTTCTTAGTAGAGTGATTTGAATATATTCACATATTTCATTTGCTTTCATAACTTTTATGTGTTTTCCTCTGCTCATAATAAAAAGTCACGCTTTTGTGATATAAAATCGTGTTGTCTCTTATAAGAAGCTTCCTATTTCCACCAATCAAAATGAATTATTTGATCTTCAGCATCATCGAATGGCAATTTTGGATGTATCGTGTATAATAAGAGGCATTCTATGTAATAAATCATTTTAATATTAAATAATTGCCTGGTTTTATTAGTAAGGAATAGATATCTAAGTAATCATTTAGATTAAAGTTTTTATTTTGCTATTCATCCTTCTTTTATTAAAGATACCACCACAGAAATGTGGCTAAAGTTAAGTTATTCACTTAAAATATGAGCTGCAGTCATTTTGAGATGTTTTATTATATTAATACCTTCCAAAGATTGGTAAATTATCTACCAAATAGTATACTTGCTTATTTTATCAAATAAAATTTAAATTTTATTAAGTATCAGAGAACAATCATAGGAAAAGTAATTTTAAGAAATAGAAAAAATATATAAATACATTCTAAATGACAAGTTCCTAAGAAAATTTAAAAAGTGAAGTAGAAAATTAAAGTGATTTGTTCAAAGAAAATAAAACATTTGTCTTCCATAATATCATTTTTTTGTTTATTCCTTTTGAATTTTATTCTACTGTTTCCCATTTCCTGTTTTTCTGTAGATTATTTGAATATCTTTTAGTAATCACTTTGATTTATCTTTTTAAATTATTATTATTCTTTTTTATAGGTTTGTAGTGGTACTTTAAAATTAGTAAATGGTAAATGTTTTCTATAAAGTATCAGATCATAAATAGTTTAGGTTTAGTCTTTATAGGACATATATTCTCTGTCGCACCTAGTCAATTATGAGTGTGTAGTAAAAAAAGAAAGCCATCAATAACATATAAATGAGTATGGTTGTGTAACAATCAAACTTTATTTATAGAAACAGATGGAGAATAGGTTTTAGACAATTGGCCAATCACTGTCATTCCAGGAATTACAATCTATATATATTATTTATTACAACATACTAGTGTCAATATTAACTACCTCAGGTGGAAGGTATATATTTTACTCTATTTTAGTTACTTTGTCTTCTCCGTTTTATGGTATAGTTGTATTAATTATTATGCCTACATCTTTGAGAATGATATCAATTTTTGTCTTTAACCATAAAACATAATTTTAAAAAGTAAAGAGGACTTATTGACTTTTAAGATATTTTCAAACTATGAAATAAATAAATATGGAACAAGCAGAGGGCAATTTTAGACAACAGGTAAAGAAAAGAACAGTTCTATTGCCTTCAGGGATTGTGTTAAAAGCCGAGAGCCATATGAGGTATGGAAAAAAAGGAATTTAAAAACTAGTAATAAAATACTTTACTTTTGTTATTGTCCTAAGAGGGTGTCTGAGGTGCTCTTCATTATATCTGTTCCTTAGACATAATATCTATTGATCTATTTTTAAGTTCACTGATTATTTCCTCTGTCATCTCCATTCTGCTATTGACTCCATCCGCTGTATTTTTAAATTCTGGTCATTGTATTTTTTTCAGTTCTAAATTTTCATTTGGTTCTTTCTTTTATCTTGTTTCATTCCCAATACATGTTTTTTCCAAGACTGAATTTGTTGGAACATTTTTATGATAGATATTTTTTGTTTTGAAAACATGAATTTATTCTAATAAGATTGATTATAAAAGGGAACAATTTAAGCATACTGTAAATTTCATGTGTGTTTATCATGTATCCTTTGAAAGAAATATAAGGTGAACACATCCAGCTGAACCAAGCTGTGTAGGAACACACTAAACACACATATGCACACACTTTATTTTTTATTTTTTTCATTTTTTTATTTTTTTAAATTTTTATTTCAGAATATTATGGGGGTACAAACATTTTTGTTACATAAATTGCTTTTGTACAGTTTGGGTCAAAGTTGTAAGTGTGCCCATCACCCATATACTGTACATTACACTTTTTAGTTGTGAATTTACCTATCCCTTCCTCCCTCCCTTCTGCCTTATTTCTTTGAATTTTCCTACCCTATGTGCACATGAGTGTTGATCAATTAGTTCCAATTTAGTAGTGACTACACGTGGTGTTTGTTTATCTATTCTTACAATACTTCACTTACATGGATGGTCTCCGGTTCCATCAAGGTTGTTGCAAAGGTATTTGTTCCCCATTTTTTAATGGCTGAGTAATAATTTAAAATTTTGTCAGAATAATTCCAACATCTGTGTCATCTCAATATTGAATCTGTTAATTGCCTTTTTCATTAGTCTTGATTTTTGGAGTAATGATTATTTTTGGATTATGCCCTGGACATACTGGGTATTATAAGAGTCTGGTTCCTTTTTAAATCTCTATTTTATTTTAGGCATTCATTATGTTCAGGTTCAGAACACACATCCTGGCCCTTTTTGTGGATAAAATGTCAACTTAGTTTTCACAGCCTTTGCAATACTATTCTCGTCTGCTCCGCTTATGTGGTACTTGGAGGCCAACCTGGAACTTAGGTGGTATTCCACACCAAAATTCAGTGATCAAACCTTTTGCTGTTTTATATCTGGTTGGTTTATGTATAGACTGCTCTGAGATCTTCCCAGCACTTCATACACAGATTCAAAATAACCTTGTTCCTAATATCATCTCCTCTGAAATTCTCCCCCTCCCCACAATTTTGTTAGGAGGAAAAGGCACACTGCCTCATTTTTCTAGGAGTATGGTGGACAGCACTCTGACCACTCTCTCCACGCTGTAGTGACTGATGGGCAGAGGGAATAATTCTAACTTGTTATTGTAGGGTGTGTGAATGGATGTCTGGTGTCTTCCCCCAGTCTCCATGGTGTGAGCAGTGATGCTCCCATCCACCCTATTGCAGGGCATGGATGAAGGGGCAGAGACATCACCTCACTATTGTAGGCCAAACACAGAAGACAGAGCTCAGCTCACAGTCTCTGCAGTTGACTAGAGAAGGAAGAGGGAGAGTGAGGCAGCCTTATTTTTGTTTGTTTGAATTATTATTATTTTTTTAGTGTTCACCCAGAGCAAGGCATAGACGGTCAAAATGTTTCTGCCCCTGTTTCCATGTTTGTGTGTTTTCTCTGTGCCTATTGATGTTTCTGGATAGTGGATTTCTCTAATACCCAAACAGGAATTTATATGAGGCAAAATATAATCTAAGAATTTACTACTAGGTCATTTCTCAAGCCCTGTGGTTCTTAGCAACTTGTCCCACTTTCATTGGTTGTTTGGAGACATTAGTCAATTACTTCATGCATTTTCCCCAGGATTTTTTAATTAATAGGAGGAATAGGATGAATGTGATTTCTCTATCATTCACAGAAAAGGAACCACAAGGGGATTTTTTTTTTGTTATATGTGTTATATACTATATTTTTATAATAAAGCACGAGAAAAGAAAATGTTATTAAGAAAATAATAAGAAAGAGAAAATGTATTTACTATTCATTAAGTGGAAGTGGCTTATCATGAAAGTCTTCATTCTTGACATTTTTGCGTTGAGTAGGCAGAGGAAGGGGATGAAGAGAAGGGGTCAGTCTTGCTGTCTCAGTGGTGACAGAGGTGGAAAAAATCTGAGTATAAGTGGATCCACACAGTTCAAACCTAGATTCTTCAAGGCTGTAATCTGTAATTCCTCTGCTTTCTTTCAATCTCCTGGCTTTCCTTTTTTAAAGTATTGTGTGTGTGTGTGTGTGTGTGTGTGTGTGTGTGTGTGTTAAATATATATACAATATTAAAGTATATCATTCAGTGGCACTAATCACGTTGTTATGACATCACCATGGTCTATTTCTAAAATCTTTTGATTACCCCAAATAGAAACTCTATATCCATCAAGCAGTAACTCTCCATTTTCTCCTTCCCCATCTCCTAGTAATTTATAATCTGTTTTCTGACTCTATGACACTACCAATTTCTATATATTCTAGATATTTTTAATTTGAGTGGAATCATTTAACATTTATTCTTTTGTGTCTGGTTTATTTCATTTTGCATAATGTTTTAAGGTTCAGTTATGTTGCAGCAGTTTATTTTTGATATTTAAAGAATTACTACAGTTGAATTGTCAAGGTGAAAGGCAGAAAGAATAGGTTGACATGAGAGAGGGGAATGAAGAGAAAGTGTAAGTATAGACATATATTTGAAAAATTTGGCAGTTAAGAGGTGCAAAGGGCCCAGGTGGTAATAGAGGAACACATAAGTTCATGAAAGACCTTTTTCTTCCCAGAGGATAAAACATGGGAATACTTAAGTCATGATGATAATTAGTCTGTATGGGCACCACAGAATAAAAAGCAGACCCCAAACAGAAGGCTTGTATTTTTTATTTGCATTTCCCTGATGACTGGTGATGTTGAGTATCTTTCATATATGTGTTGGCCATTTATATGTCTTCTTTGAAGAAATGCTTAATGTCACTTGTATGTGGAATCTAATACAGTCAAGCTGGTAAAAGCAGACTTTCATCCGCTTTTGTGTGGTTGTCAGGGACTGGGGGAGGGGAAAATAGGGGAGATATTGATCAAAGAGTACAAAATGTCAGTTATTCAAGATGAGTAACTTCTGGAAATCTAATGTACAGCAATGTAACTATAGTTAACAATAATGTGATTACGTATATTTCAAGTTTCTTAAGAGGGAATTTCAAGTGTTCTCACACAAAAAAGAGAAAATTAAAACGTGTGACGATGCGTATGCTAGATTGCATCATTTCACAATAAATAAATGCATATCAAAACATTAATCTATATGCCTTAAATACATATTATCTTTATTTTTCAATTATACCTCAATACAACACACACACACACCACACACACACACACAAAGACACACACAAAAACAAAACAAAACAAAACGAAACCAAAAGCCTTGAGATCTAGACTGCATGGATTCAAATCCTGGCTTCTGTTGTGACCTTGCCAAGTTAAATAACTTTCATGACTTTCAGGTTACTCATCTGTAAAATGAGGGTATAATGGTGTCTACACTAGATTATCAAACACACATACAGGAGTATCCATTATTAAGCTATCATCTCTTACCTTTAAAAGCACCCCTCTATTCTCTCCAACAGCAATTGGTTCCAATAGCAGCTATTGGTTTCAGTTTGTAGTTATTTTTGTCACTCCTAAAGTAAACCCTTTATAATCACTTCTATAATCAACAACATAGCTGGTATCCCTATCAGAAATACCAGCACTAGCTGTGTGGGGCCTCTTAGAACTGATATCCATTTCTGTATGGTCATCTCCAAGATCCTAAGGCAACACTCCCAGCCAGGCAGCATCCTCTCAACAGACGTCTGTGTCCCTCTTTGCTGGCTCCCCATCTAAGATTTAAATTCTAATCATCTGAAAACCTACACTTTGTTTCCCTAAACCTGATGTTACAACTGCTTTGTGCGATAGCACTTAATTCTCTTTTAGGGCTTTTCATTTCTTCAACAGTGGTTAAACAATGTTGAAGAATGTTATCTATATTCAATTATGTCTGTCAAAATAGCAGTGTGGTTTATGTTCTTCTGATTGTATGATTATTGATACTATACAAAAACTATTTAGAACATAAACCCCTTAAACATGTTAGTTATTATTTTGCTTTTATTACAGAAGAAAGATCTCAGAACCATGAAAAGCATAAGTTTATTGACTTATGGAAGAGAAAGGACAGATTATCACAGGAATGCATACGCAGAAGACAACATATAATGAAGGGTATTTACCTCTTATGTGGCCAGTAGAAATAATATCAGGGATCAGAGAGGAGATACTTCTCCATATGTCCTTAACTACTTAATGAATTGCTCCTTATACAGACTTAGTTTTATTTCTAAGCAATAAGGGTGGTTTATGATGAGGCTTTAGTGTCAGGGACCCGGCACCTAGGTGCTGAAAACAATTCTATTTCTGGACTAAGTGGTTACTAGATCTCTGGGTTCAGCATTAATAAAAACAAAAACAAAACAAAACAAAACTGCATATGACAAGGTTTTGTTTTTCATCTGTAAAATTAGGCCTCCACATCGAGGATACTCCATGCCACCTAAACTGTGGCCTAAAAGTCATCTCATCATTGGAGGTTAAACATATACACTGGCATAATCTTTTCAGAAAGCACTTTGAATGTATCAATGATTTAAAAAGCCTTTCAAAATGAGAAATTCTAGAAATTAATAGTAGTAATATATTATATATAAAGTAGATAGTGTATACAGTGTATAACGTATATAAAGAAATAATCATGCTTATAGTCAAAATTTTGCAATAAAAAGTATTCAAATAAGAATAATATCTGTAGCAGAAAAAGCAGAAAAGTCTACATTTGCCAATAGAGGAATATCTAAATAAATTGTAAGGTACCGATATGATGGAATAGTATTCAATTATCAGAAATGATGGTTCAGAAGATCATTTAATTTCATGAGAAAAAACAATTTCATCATAATAAATTAACATCTGGATATATATATTAAATATCTAATATATAATCAATTACATGCACACACAGAGCCTATTATGTAAAAAAAAATAAAATTAAAGTCAAGTAAGTTAAAAATAATCGACTATAATCTTTAGGTATTTAAAATTAAAGTTTCATTTTATTTTATTGTTTTCTCTTTTCTAAATGTTGTGTATTGAGCCAATATTAATTTTATGATAATAAACATTAGTAAATAAAAATTAAATGTATGCATGTATGAGTCATACTCTCAGCAAAAGAAAATGAGAATAACTACAGAGCTTATAATTTATAGAAGTATTTTAAGTTCCTCATTATGATGGTATGGAGTGCTACCTTCTGATGATGAATTTCTCAGTTTACTATATAGAGATGATAAAAAATTTAGAAAATCTTATATATTATTTATATGAATGAATTAAAGAGAAAAGGTAGGGAATTTAGTTTGTTATTCTTACTCTTTTTTTTTTTTTTTTACAAATAAAAGCGAGATTTATTCAGGAACTATATAGAAAGTCTTACTGAACAAAGCAGAGGCTGGCCCTCCCTGCAGAAGAGAACCAGCCATCTTTAATCTGATCATTTATTATATAAAATTTATAAGTAACATTTAGCCAAAATATAAGTAGTTATGATTATGGTGACAATAGAAAAATGAATAAAAATGAAGAAACCAACAAATTAGTGGGTGACAGGATATATTCATCTATTTAAAAATCCTCACCTTAATCCTGAATTAAGTGAACTGATAATCTAAGATTATTGATTGTTATCTTTGATTGCATAAGGTAACAATTCTGTAAAATACTGTGTCTATCTCTTCCTGTATAGGCCTAGTCAATATTATTTTTTCTTATGTCTAGATGAATTCTTCCTTTCAATGGAGACAATATCGCTGATATGTATCTGAAGACAACTTTTCTATTGCAGAACTGTGGAATATAGTTTGTGCATGTCTGATTTCTTGAGGGTCTAGTTTTCTATTTTTTTACTTTTTTGTTTTTTGCCTCTCCCTACCTACCATCAAATTCACTGTATCTCTTTGTATTTGACTTTGATGTCTTAGATTTTTTTAAAATTAAGAAATCAAATTTGAAGTTATGTGAGGTAAATTCTGGAAATCTATTATACAGCTTAGTGTCTATAATTATGAATACTATATTGTATATTTAAAAATTGCTAATAAGGTAGATCATATATTAAGTGTTCTTAACAGACACATACAAATAGCAATAATAAAGGCAGAGGAAGGGAACTTTAGGAGGTAGTGGATACATTTTTGGCCTTGGTGGTAATGGTTTCAAGGATGTATACTTATCCTTAAACTCATCAATATATACATTAAATATGGATAGCTTTTGCATGTCAATCCTACCTCATTAAAGTAGTTTAAATAATTAAAAAAATTAAAAATAGAAATAAATCATATTTGGTTATTATGTAACAATTCCAAGGTCACAGGTAATAAAAAGACTGAATTTTAAAATCTATGGTAAAGAGATAAACATAATCATATAGATATGTCTGTTTTTTATTTTTAATTATTATGGGTATATAATAGCTATATATCTTTATAAGGTACACATGATGTTTGGATACTCTTATTTATATACTTTTATCCTGTTTTTTTCCTCAGAAATGATTTCAGGGTAATTAAAAGGAAATATATAATATACAGGAACATGATTAGGAGAAGGAAACTATGAAAAATATGTTTGATCTATGCGTGTTGGGAATATTGACTAAAATTCAGAAATATACCTTATCCCAAAGGAGGGAATTTAAGGAGGGGACACATAGGAGTTTTATATGGGAGGATGTTAATCCTTTGTGATGATAAGGTATAATCTAATGGGGTATATACAACAGAAAACATTTTGTTATATTTCTATATTATTAATACATATATCATTATTAAATGCCCTACTATATTAGGAAGGTGAAATTTTTATCACATTTATAACACAGATTGCAAAAATTGTTAGAGTCAAGATATATTAATAGTGAGACACTATGGTCACCTGAAGATCTGCTCTGTTCATTCAAATAAAAAGTAGATTATATAAGTCTATTTCATACTTTATTGGCAGTTTAATTTTTATGAAGATCAAATAAATTAGTAATTGAATAACTACTCTTCATCTAGTTTTGACAAACAGAGAGATCTTGGACCATAAAGTAAAATAGTAAGGAAATTTAAATAAAATAATTACATCACAAAATATTTACTGAAGTAGGGCAAGAGTTTAAGTCCTTCTTAGATGGGAGAAGCAGATTGTACAAAGACAAATTTTTAAGTACTGAAAGTGAAAGATTGTTATTTCTCATAATCTGAGAAAGCAAATCAAATTTATTTGAAAAACAAATAAATAAATGAATACACTTACACACTTAGACAATGAGTTATGAAACTTTAAAGAATATCTAAGGAGATGTTGGTGATTAATGCAGTTTTCCCATTATTACATATTTTTAAATACATTTATAAATATGAATGTCAGGAATTTTATCAAAAAGAATATGACAGAGTGACAGGAACATGTATAGGCATTATTCAGGGATAAAATAAAGAAGTAGATAGGGTTGGCAATTTTTCTAAAGGCAACTCAAAGTCCTTTGAAAATGTTTTGGTAAACAATATGTACAATAAGAAGTTATGAATTCATTGATAGCATAAGATATGTGGAAAAATATCCTATTTATTTCTCTTCTTCTTGTATTAAGGTTAAGAAAATGATATATTCCCATTGATTGTGATGTGACTTGCTATATCTTGCTGTGAAAGGAATTTACTTCCCCTCCTCTGTGATAACACTCAGGGTCTGACACTTCTCTGGCCAGTGGAACATGATCACAAGTGACAGTATGGTGATTCTGAGTGGAAACTCTAAGGGCCATCACTTTGTTTTGACAGCTTTCTTGTTCTTTTACCTTTGCTGTGGAAAGAGTTTGCTGCTTATGGACCTTTTTCCTTCAGCTTGAATCCTGGAATGATGACAAATAGAGGAAAGACGAACAACCTGAGCTACAGCTGTCACACAATACATCGAAGGCAATCTCTTGTTTGCATAAGCCATTGCTACTATTGAGTTGCTGTTACCCTATAATTTCATATTGTTATATAATTATGTGTGAGATATATGTATAGTAAAAATAATAGAAAACAAATTTATAAAATGTAATATTGTGTCTATCTTTTGACTAACACAATGTTTGAATTGAAAAATAATATTATGTATTATTATAAGAACAAAAAGACTCTTGGTAAGTGAGGAAGTATCAAGACAACATGTAGTTATTTTATAATAGTCTAAATATTTTAGCTTGGATAGAACAAATTATAGCTATTTTGAAGTTCTTTGCTGAAAGAGAAAAGAGTAGATTCTATAGTCTAGTATTAGAGATGCTTTGAACTGTTTTAAAGGAAGGAGGTGAGTTATCCTTTAATTATATGCTAGTTGAAAAATCTACATGATATTATCATGGATGTGTGAATATTAGTAAATGAGTATGTAATTTTTATAAAGGGAGACAGGATAAATTCACAGAAAATTGTTAAGCCAGACTGATGACATTTCCTTTGAGTTGGAGCTATTCAATTTGTGAATAATAAAAAAACCTGAAGTATATCTGATTTCAGCAAAGCTTATGGCAAAATTTTTACATACATAACATAAATTGACCACTAATATTATTTGTGATTTCCTAAACACTTAATAACCATACTGAAAAGCTGATTTGTGAATTTGTATATCATCATTTAAATCTAAGCATAGCTGTCACCTTCATGGAGAGGCTTTCCATGACCACCCAGTGTTAACTTGCCTCCTCCATTATTTGCTGCATGACATTGTTTACACATTTTTGTTCCAGGCCCTTTCCTCTAGATATTGAGCTACAAAATAGTAGAGATCTTGCCTTTCTTATTTAACAGTGTATTCTCAGAATCAGGGTGAGTGCTGGAAAATAGTGGGCTGCTTAATACATAATTATTGAATAGAAGGAAAGGAAGTAAGAAAGGAAAGAAGGGAGTAAGAAAGGAAAGTAGGGAAAGACTCAATATGCAGAAGGTCTTCGGTTGCTTCAGTGAAGGATAAAGAGAGGAAGAAAGGAGGAGGAGAAAGAGGGGGAGGAGATGAGGACAATAATAACTAAGTCAACACTGAGAAATGCTTAGGGGCTTTAAATGGATGATAGATAGTCATAAGTTCTAAAATAACAAATGCCAAGTTCTAAATTTAGCAATTGTGTAATAAATGCCATTATTATTCCTTCATGTCTTGGTTTAACTAATGTTTATTGAACACACAGATAAAAATGTGTGTTCATTAACCTCAAGGAGCCTTTGAAAAATCGTCTCTTCCATGTTTTGGGAAGAAATTAGGAAGGTTACAGCCCAGTAACTAAATAAAAATGAATGCAAACATAATATTATGTTTCTAAATTCAACACAGAATCATGTGGCAATTATCTGTACTAGGGAATAAAAGCATAAACATTGTTATTTTACAAAGCATTTTGTTAATCATTGTAATACATTTTATATTCTTTTTAACATTGAGTATGTGCCATATAATATTCATTTTATTTACAAGTAATATTGAATGAATTTGATCATAAGAATATTATCTCATAGATTTCTCAATTACTCATAAAACTGCTTTTGTTGCTTACCATGTGTATGTCTAATAACAAAATTATTTTAATCACAACCAAATCAATGTCTTTGACCTAAGTATGATATTAAAGTTAAAAATATTATGTTTAAATTCACTTCTATTATTAAACATTTCATTAATGCCCTTAATCTAAATATCCAATTTTTCATCATTACCTGATACTCAAAAATGTGTTCAATATAGAATATTTGTTTAATGCATATTTACTTTTATTTAATTCAAAGTACATTAAAAGTCAGTAGAGCCAATGAATCATTTTTAGTATAGTGAAAATTTATGCATTTCTCTATTTCTCTATTTCAGTTAATTAATGGTTATGTAATGCAAAACAGGTTTAGAGCTTGTTAATTGTATTTTAGAACCAGATCTACATAGAATAGCAAACACACACATGCAAAAAAAAGGGGGAGGGAAGGAAATAAAAAGAAAAAAGTCTCACAGTCAGTATAAACATAACTTATTTAGAATAGACAGTTCAGTGCAAGATATTGGTGTTCTATCAATGGATTTAATTGGAAGAAAGTGGGTTTGCAAACACTCAAAGTAAAATTATATGATGGCTTGTGTCAGAGTGTTATAAAACATATTCCTCTTAAGAGCACAGAGTAGAAAAGGAATGAAAAACATGATGGACCTTGAATAACTGCTCAACGATAATGCTGTATAATTGCTTTTCATCCTTTCTATCAGCAGTGAAGCTTTAAAACATTGATCAAAGATGATGACTATCACAAAGTGCTTAAAGTGCAGCACATTGTTAAATTTCCTCAGCCTCTGAAATAATTATAGCATGAGCTAGCATAAAAATTATTTCCCCACCTCCACCCACCTTCCTCAAATGGTTTTCCACCCAAGGTAGATAGGATTAAAGAAATCTAACATGAATGAGCTATATTAGAACATCAATGTCAAAAGATATATCACAGGCACTTGCCTCAAAAGGATAAAAATACCATCAACATTTCACATTAATGCACAACAGAATTCAGTCACTCTCCTAACTGACAAACACACTACTCAAATAAAGGATGCAAAGCATATCCAATGAATGAGACAATGCAACACAGAGAATGGAGAAGTGTTTATTGATGATGTAAAAGAGATAGCTCCTGGCTGCTAAGATGTTACAGCTAAAGAAATGATTGAGGGAAAAAAAGATTTTTATCCATTTATGAGACTAATACGTAAAGGAATTTTTAAAGAGTTTCATAGTTTATATGAGATATGCATATGATTTAGTTAAAAATCTAACTATATTAACCTATTAATCATTTGATAAATTAAAATAATTATTGAAATCTTAATGAGTGTCATGCACTGGGTAGGAACACAGGTGTGGTGCTGTTACAGGAGTTGCCTATTAGGCTTCATGTCACATCCTTTCAGCCCATCTGATTTCAGCACAGCAGGAGTACAAAATCACACACCTTTGACAGTTTCCTACTTCTAGTGCTCACCCTGTCTGATGTGGAATGCCACTCAATTACATTTAGAGCAGTGGTCCCCAATCTTTTGGGTACCAGGGACCATTTTCATGGAAGACAATTTTTTCCATGGACTGGGAAGGCTGGGAGGATGGTTTCAGGATGCTTTAAGCATATTACATTTATTGTGCACTTTATTTCTATTATTATTATATTATAATATATAATGAAAAAATTATACAACTCACTATAGTTTGGGGACCCCTTATGTAGAGGTATTATGAAGTGAGGGGAATTTAATACCTTGGGACTAACTCTCAACCAATGGTAGAAGTGGGTAGATGTTTCATCCCCCATATTCCCTGGAAGGATAATTGTGAGACACATTCTACATAGTTTTTCAGATGATTCCATGAAAGTGAGTTGAGCCTTCCTTGCTTACAGAAGTAACCAGTTCATTAGTCCTCAATCATTAGCTTTTCTTTATTCTCTGGCTTATTTTTCCACTCCCTTTATTTTATTACCTCACCTAAAAAGTCTACATGATTCTAAGTGTTACAGGATTAGCCTCTAGGGAGGAACCTAAACCAAGATAGTGGGTATCGAAAGTAGAGATAGAAAGTAGCTTCTCAAGATGGGATTCTGGAAATGGTTCCCTTGTAGGTCAAATGGCAACAAAGACCTCATTGTTGATGATAAATGAGGTGATGCTGCTAACCTCTGGTTTGCTTTACAACCACGTTTTTCAAGACTCAACTGTGGAGAGTTAAATGAGAATCAGGTGGAAGGAGAATCGCAGGTTTATTCCATAGCTCTTATACCAGGTAGCTGTGGGAGCAAGATATTTATAAGGCTTACAGAGGCACCTTGCCTTTTGTTTAACTGTACCAGAAGTGTACCAGAAGTGGGGACCTCCCACTCTCTCACTTCAAGACTTCTGGTACAGTTCAGCCAACTATTAGCTCAGTACACTTTAGAAAGTCAAGACCTTCCTTGTAGAGTTTATCACCTGTAACCGGAGGACAGACAGCATTAAAAAGCAGTTCTACAATTTAATCAGGGTTGAACTAGTGAACAAGCGCAAAATATGCTGAATACTCAGCTTTTGGAGGTTTGCTTATATAAGAGAAGTGTTAGTGAATGAGTGGGATCCTAAAAACTTTCATGTATCATTTGGAAAGATTAATCTGAGAATCTGGCTCCCCTATTGTTATTTTTGTACTTTGTGAAGCGACATTGTCACTGTTGCTAGACACTAGCCTCCATTTGCCTGGCAGAAACAGGGAAACATGTTTAGGAGCAGATACTGAAGGTGTTTCATGGATAAATACATAATACAAGGCTAGAGAAGTAAAGGTTTTTTTTTTTTTTTTCTTCACCTGGAAGCGCTTTCCAGTGACATAAAATATATGCTGCATGAACACCTGGAGCTACTCTAAATATGATGCTGGGAGGACTACTTCAAGTTAAGATACAGTGGTGGACTAAAGTAAATGATGTGAAGATACCAGAAACTCCTTAGCAGAGTACTAAAGAGGAAGTCACAGCAGTGGGCATGAGGAAATATGTTTATTACATGAAACTAGAATTCTCTTAGCCTATGTTCTTTGGAAGGTCCGAAAGACACTAAAACAATATGTAACACCCTAGAGAGAGTATCATCAGTGTATTTGAGAAGGTTGACATTGGATATTCTCTGCACGTCAGGATTGACGGTAAGTGATGCTTCCCTGGAGCTTGGTCTGTTAGAATCTTGGCGTAGCAGAGGACAGGTGTTGGCACTTAGAGCAAAAGTGGATGTAATGATAATAGGAATAAAGCAGAGTGGTAATAGGATGGCTTTACCCAAAGAAATTCATGGCTATGGCTATTAGATCATAGTGGTTCCAGAGGGGAGAGAAATGAGCAAGAGGAAGCTCTCGCTTGACTCATTCAGCCAGAATAAGTTAATTTTAGTCAACTGTCTGCTTCTTAAGCCTTGTGTTAAAGTCTCAGTTCAAGCTGATATCCTGTCAACCCCTTTTTGTCTTATGATGGCTTGATTCACTTTCAGGCAGGCACACTTGAATATCTCTTTGCTATATTGCAACATCTTTAAGGAGCAGAAAACATGTTTTATTTATCATTTCGTTCCCGGTACTATAGGATAGGCAGAGTGCCTAATGCATGACTTAAACTCAAATATTAGATGGATGTAAACATGAAATGATGTGAGAATGGTATGCATTGAACTTTTTGCGTGGAGCTGTAAGTTGTCCCGTTTGGTTGTAGTAATGGAATACAAAATTTGAATTGTAGGAAATAATCATAATGTGGACAGATTTAAAATCCAGACTGAGATGTTTGTATTTAATTTGTAGGCAAAGCAAATGTTGTGAAGTACTTACTGCTTTTTAAGAAATATATCAGAGGAAATATATAGGATAGATTTATAATGTACTACACTGCTGACAGTAATACATCTGTTTAAAAAAGAAAGAAGTGAGATTAGAACTGAGACACCTAGAAGTTTATGCTCACAGTGTAGCCTATAGTTTGGAGTAAGCAACCACAAAATTTTGAAATATCCATGGGAATATTGTCCATAATGTGTATCCCAACAGAAAAAAAAATACATCCATTGTTTTTGGTGAAAAGTAATGACATAGAACAACTGTGGGTATATTTCTAAACCGCATGTTTAATCATATCACTCCCTTGATACATAGTGGACATATTTAGTATTTTCACAATAGACACAATTAAATTCAACTGTATGAACATTATTCATTTCCTTTAAAGTTTATGAATTCACTTATTTTCTGGTTCCTCAAATTCCATGAGATTCCAGCAATAAACTTTTTCTTTGTTCTCAAACCACTTTGATGGATAGAACTATTGAGAGTATCTATTTCTTCTTAATTTTCCTGGTACATTTCATCTAAGCTGTTTAATTTTTGAGATTTGTTCATAGTATTATTTAATGGCTGTGGGATCAGTATTTTTATATCTTTGTGAGCCTTTTATTGATACATAATGATTATACATATTTCTAGGTTACATATATTTTGTTACATGCATATAATGTATAACGATCAAATCAGGGTAATTTGGGAGATCCATCACCTCAAACATTTATCATTTCTTTGTGTTGGGAACATTCTAAATCTTTACTCTAGCTACTTTAAAATGTACAATAAATGACTGTTGACTGTAGTCATCCTATTGTGCCATTGAACACTAGATCTTTTTCCTTCTATCTAACTGTACTTTTATACCCATTAACCAACCTTTTTTTATCCCCTTTGCCCCTATTCCCTTTGCAGCCTCTGGTAACCTACATTTTATTTTCTATTTGCACGAGATCATGCAAATAGAAAATGTTTTAAGACTCACTCAAATGAGTGACAACATGCCATATTTGTCTTTCTGATTCTGGATTATTTCACTTAACCTGATGTCACTGAGCTCCATCTATGTTGCTATAAATGACATAATTTTATTTGGATTTTGTGGTTGAATAGTATTCCATTGTATATGTACCACTTTTTCTTTATTCACTCACCAATTCATGGACATTTAAGCAGATTCTGTATCTTGGCTTTTTGTGAATAGTGCTGAAATAAACATGAGAGTGTTTTTTTCAGTAATAATTTCCTTCTTTTTGTATATATACCAGGCAGTGGAATTGCTGGATCACATAGTCAGCAGGGGTCCTCAAACTTTTTAAACAGGGGGCCAGTTCACTGTCCCTCAGACCGTTGGAGAGTACACACTATGGGCCCCAGACGAGTTGGCTGCTAAGCAGGACAGGCAGTGGCAGCAAAAATACCCGGAGGGCCGGATGAATGTGCTAGACGGCCCGTATGTGGCCTGCGGGCTGTAGTTTGAGGACGCCTGACATACTGGTTCTATTTTTAGTTTCTAAAGGACATTCCATACTGTTTTTCACAGTAGCTTATTAATTTTTATCTCTACCAATAATATGCAAGTACTCTCCTTTCTCTCTGCCTTCTTGCCAGATTCTGCTATTTTCTGACTTTTGATAATAGCCATTTTAAATGGGGTGAAATGATGTCTCATTGTGTTTTTTCTCATTTAAAAAGTTTATTTTTATTTTTATTTACTTTATTTTATTTTTTATTTATTTCATCATATTATGGAGGTACAAATATTGTTAGGGTTACAAATATTGCCCCTGTCCCCCCTCCCCCCCCATGTGTCCAATCCCCCGGTGGTACGCATCACACACGTTATGGAAGCATACACTCCTTTCCTCCTCCCCCCTACCGCCTGCCCACCACCTGATAAAAAGTTTTGTTTTGATTTTTTTTTTTTTGACATTTTGGTTACATTGTATATCTGTGCCTCTCCCTAAGAAGGGTTAGAGTTATGCCCTTCCCCTCCAAAATACTAGCCACCTCCCTAATATTGGGTCTCCCCACCCCCCGAATCCCTGGTGAGCATTGCCACCATTTGAAAACCATAGTTTTAATCAGTCGGTACCAATTTGATGGTGAGTAGATGTAGAGCCCATTTTCCATGTCTTGTGTTGCCTCACTTTGGATAACGGGCTTAAGCTTAATCCAGCATAGCATAAACGGTGCCAGCTCACCGTTATTTCTTGGGATTGAGTAATATTCCATTGTGAGGATATACCACATTTTAATTATCCACTCATGAATTGATGGGCTCTTGGGTTGTTTCCATGACTGTGCAATAGGGAATTGTGATGCTATAAACATTCGGGTGCAGATGTCTTTATAATAGAATGTCTTATGCTCTTTCTGGTAGATGCCCAACAATGCTATTGCAGGGTCGAATGGAATTTCTATTTCTAGCTGTTTGAGGTATCTCCAAATTCTTTTCCACAAAGGTTGCACTAATTTGCAGTCCCACCAGCAGTGTAGGAGTGTTCCTGTCTCTCCGCATTCTTGCAGCATTTGTTGTTTTGGGATTTCTTGATATAGGCCATTCTTACTGGGGTTAGGTGGTATCTCATTGTGGTTTTGATTTGCATTTCTCTAATAATTAGAGAAGTTGAGCATTTCTTTATATGTTTGCATGCCATTATTCTGTCTTCTTTGGAGAAGTTTCTTTTCATTTCTGTCGCCCATTTCTTGATGGGATTGTTTGCTTTTTTCTTGTTAATTCTTTTCAGTTCTAGATAGATTATTGTTATTAGACCTTTATCAGAGGTGTAGAGAGCAAATATTTTCTCTCACTCTGTGGGTTGTCTATATACTCTACTGATGGTTTCCTTGGCTGTGCAGAAACTTTTTAATTTGATCAGATCCCATTTGTTTATTTTTGATGCTGCAGTGATTGCCTTGGGGGGTCTTCCTCAAAAATTCTTTACCTAGGCCAATGTCTGATAGGGTTTTCCCAACATCTTCTTCTAGGATTCTTAAGGTTTCATGCCTTAAGTTTAAGTCTATTATCCATCTCAATTGAATTTTTGTGAGAGGTGAGAGGTAGGGATCCTAATTTGCTCTTCTGCATGTAGTTAGCCAGTTTTCCCAGCACCATTTGTTGAAGAGAGATTCTTTTCCCCAATGTATATTTTTGTCAGCTTTATCAAAGAATAGATTACCGTATACTGATGGTTTCATCTCTGGTATCTCAGATCTATTCCAGATATCTATGTTTCTGTTCTTGTGCCAGTACCAGGCAGAATTAACTATTATTGCTTTATAGTACAGCTTGAAGTCAGGAAGACTGATGCCTCCCAGTTTGTTCTTTTTATTTAAGATTGTTTTGGCTATACGAGGTTTCTTCTGGTTCCATACGAAGTGAAGAATTATTTTTTCTAGATCTGTAAAGAATGCTGATGGTATTTTGATGGGGATTGCATTGATTCTGTAGATCACTTTAGGTAATATTGACATTTTAACTATATTGATTCTACCAATCCATGAACAAGGTAGATTTTTCCATCTGTTTAAATCTTCTGCAATTTCTTTTTTTAGTGTTTCATAGTCCTCCTTGTATAAATTTTTTATATCTTTCGTTAAGAATACCCCTAGATATTTAATTTTCTTTGGGGCTATAGTAAAGGGTATTGCGTCTTTGATTTGAGTCTCTGCTTGATGGTTCTTGGCATATATGAATGCTTCTGATTTGTGTGTATTGATTTTATAACCTGAAACTTTACCAAAGTCGGTTATCAAGTCTAGGAGTCTCTTGAAAGAGTCCATGGGGTTTTCTAGGTATAATATCATATCATCAGCGAAGAGCAAGAGTTTAATTTCATCTGCCCCCACTTGAATGCCCTTAATAGCCCTCTTCTGCCTGATTGCTATCCCTAGGACTTCAAGTACTATGTTGAATAGGAGAGGAGATAGCAGGCACCCTTGTCTAGTTCCGGATCGAAGAGGGAAAGATTTCAATTTTTCTCCATTTAGGATAATATTAGCTGTGGGTTTGTCATAGATGGATTTAATAAGTTTAAGGTATGAGCCATCTATGCCTATTTTGTTAAGAGTTTTTATCATAAAGGTGTGCTGGACTTTGTCGAATGCTTTGTCTGCATCTATTGACAGAATCATATGGTCTTTGTTCTTGATTTTATTTATGAAGTGAATTGCATTTATAGACTTGCGTATGTTGAACCATCCTTGCATCTCTGGAATAAAGCCCACCTGGTCATGATGAATAATTTTTGTGATGTGCTGCTGAATTCTATTCGCTAGAATTTTATTTAGGATTTTTGCATCTGTATTCATGAGGGATATTGGTCTATAATTTTCTTTTTTTGTTGTGTCCTTTCCTGGCTTTGGTATCAAGGTGATATTGGCTTCATAGAATGAGTTAAGAAGGATACCATCCTTCTCAAGGTGTGGAATAGTTTCTGAAGTATAGGTATGAGTTCATCTTTGTATGTTTGGTAGAACTCTGAAGTGTAACCATCTGGCCCAGGACTTTTCCCTTTGGGCATGTTTTTAATTACTGCTTCAATTTCTGAGCTTGAGATTGGTCTGTTTAGGAATTCTGTTGCCTCCTGTGTGATCTTAGGGAGGTTGTATGAATCCAAGAATTTGTCAATTTCATCTTCGTTCTGTAGTTTTTGGGCATATAGTTTTTTATAGTAGCCAAATATAATGTTTTGTATTTCTTTGTTATCTGTTGTGATCTCTCCATTTTCATTTCTTATTGAGTTTATTACAGTCCTTTCCCTTTGGGTCCTTGTCAATCTAGCAATAGGGCCATCAATTTTGTTTATCTTTTCAAAAAACCAGCTTCTGCTTTTGCTGATTTTTAGTATAGTTCTCTTGTTCTCCATTTCATTCAGTTATGCTTTCATCTTTGTTATTTCTTTTCTTCTATTAGGAGTGGAAATTGTTTGCTCTTCTTTTTCCAATTCCTTAAGCTTATTCATTAGGTTGTCAGTATCTAAGTTTTCTGTTTTTTGGATGTGAGCGTTAATTGCTATTAGTTTTCCTCTCAGGTAAGTTTTTGCTGTATCCCACAGGTTTTGGTAAGAGGTATCACCATTATAATTTTGGTCTAAGAAATTCTTGATTTCCCTCTGAATTTCTTCCTTTAGCCAATAATTTTTCAATAATAGATTGTTCAGTTTCCATGATTTTGTGAGGGGTTGAGTGTTTCTATAGAAATCAAACTGTAATTTTTTACCGTTATGGTCAGAGAAGATACAAGGTATAATTTCTATTTTCTTGAATGTTTTGAGATCCGATTTGTGGCCTAGGATGTGATCAATTTTGGAGTAGGGTCCATGGGCTGCTGAAAAGAATGTAAATTCAAGTTTGTTTGGATGGAATGGTCTATAGAGATCTGTCAGATCTTTTTGATCAAGGGCTTTATTCAGGTCCATTATTTCTTTGCTTATTTTCTGTTTGGAGGCTCTATCCAGAACGTTCAATGGAGTTTTGAAGTCCCCTGCTACTATGGTAGTGTTATGTAACAAGGTGTTTATATTAGACAAGGTTTGTTTTAAGTAATTGGGTGCTCCTGTATTGGGTGCATAAATATTAAGAATTGTTAAATCTTCTTGTTGGATCTTCCCTTTCACCATTATATAATGGCCATCTTTATCCTTTTTTACTTTTGCTATTTTAAAGCTTATATTATCTGCAAATAGTATAGCTACTCCAGCTTTCTTTTGACTTCCGTTTGACTGGATGATAGTTTTCCAACTCTTGAACTTCAGCTGATGGGCATCTTTGTGGTTTAGATGTGTTTCCTATAGACAGCAGATGCTAGGGTGTGAATTTTTATCCACTCTGCCAGTCTATGTCTCTTCAGAGGACAGTTCAAGCCATTTACATTAATTGAGAGGATTGAAATTGGAGGAAGATTACCATTCATATTGTTGGGTGGAATCTTGTTGCTTTGTCTTACTCCTTGGGCCATCATTTAGTTCGAGATCTAAACTTTAATTCTTTGATGATTTCACTTTGAGGAGTGTCTACTGCCCTGTTCAGTTAGAAGTGCGGGTCTAAGAACTTCCTGTAGGGATGGTAT
Source organism: Mirza zaza (assembly GCA_008750895.1). Lineage (NCBI taxonomy): Eukaryota > Metazoa > Chordata > Mammalia > Primates > Cheirogaleidae > Mirza > Mirza zaza. The sequence goes on from VSMD01055302.1 coordinate 90,244, forward strand.
GGTCTTTGCAAATTCCTTCAGTGATTGTTTGTCTGAGAAGGACTTTATTTCTCCCTCATAGATGAAACTTAATTTTGCTGGATAAAGAATTCTAGGTTGGGCTTTGTTCTGTTTTACAAGGTTAAGGATAGGCACCCAATCTCTCCTGGATTGTAAGGTTTCAGATGAGAAGTCAGCTGTTATTCTGATAGGCTTATCTTTATAGGTCATTTGCTGCTTTCGTCTCGCTGCACGGAGAATTGTTTCTTTCACATTTACTTTGGTCAGCCTAAAAACCATGTGGCGAGGTAATTGCCTTTTCACATTGAGTCTCCCTGGAGTTCTGTATGCTTCTTGTATTTGAATATCAAGATTTCTGGCCAGGCCTGGCATATTTTCCTCCAGTATTCCGTGAAATAAGTTTTCCAGCCCTTGAGAATGTTCCTCTTCTCCTTCCGGAATCCCAATCAATCTGATATTTGGTTTTTTAACATAATCCCACATTTCCTGTAAACTTTGGTCTTGTTTCTTGTTTCTGTGTTCCCTTTCTTCCTCTGATTTGTTTAGAGCATAGGCATAATCTTCAAGTTCTGCATGGTCCATCCTGTTCTTTAGGCTTTCCACTGAATTATGTAGATCCTTGATTGTTTCCTTCCTTGCCAGAATTTCTGTTTGGTTTTTCTTGATGGTCTCAATTTCTTTGGAGAATCTTTCATTTATTTCTTGTATTGTTCTTGTGGTTTTTCTATGTTGTGATTCTATTTTCTCTTCAATTCCATTCAGTTTTGTAGCAATCCATATTCGGAAATCTTCCTCTGTCAGTTTACTCATATCATGTAAGTTGGTGTCAGATGATGGAGAATGAGTATTTTGCTTTGGAGGTGACTTTTCTCTCTGGTCCTTCATGTTTCCTGTGAACTTTCACTTGTTCTTTCTCATCTGGACGCTTTATTGAGGATCGGAGATGCAGGGAATGGATTATGAGCTTAAATCAGCTGTGCTTGAGTTGCCAGGGACCACTGAGAATCTCCACTGAGAGGTGAAGACTGTCCCTTTTCCGTTTGTCACCAGTGGAGCTTTAGTTGCTGCAGACCTCTGGGGAGGATCCACGGAGGATGGCGCTAGCCCCCTCTAACGCCCCTTCCCGGGCAGAGCTCAAGCAGCTGGGGGCTGCAGACAAGTTCCGCTGAGGGGTGAAAACTTTCTGCGCCCCTTTGGTGGGTCTTGGGCCACTGGAAACCCTTGGGGAGGGTCCGCGGAGGATGGCTCTCACCCTACTTTCTGTCCCTTCACCGGGAGAGTTCAAGCGGCTGGGAATCGCGGACAAGATCTGCCGAGGGGTGAACACTTTCTGTGCCTCTCCGCTTCAGCAGGGTGTGGGATGCTGGAGACCTCTGAGGAGGGTCCACAGAGGATGGCTCTCACCCCACCTTCTGTCCCTTCACCGGCAGAGTTCAAGGGGCTGGGAACCACGAACAAGTTCCACGGAGGGGCGAAAACTATCCGCGCATCCCCACGGCGGCAAGGCGTGAGACACTAGAGGCCCCTGGAGTGGGTCCGCAGAGTTTGGCTCTCACCCCATCTTCCATCCCTTCACTGGGAGAGTTCAAGTGGCTAGAAAGTGCGGACAAGTTCCACCAAAGGGTGAACACTATCTGCGCCTCCCCACGGTGATGGGAGGTGGGATGCTGGAGACCCCTGGGGAGGGTCCACAGAGTTCGGCTCTCACCCCACCTCTGTCCCTTAACCGGGAGAGTTCAAGAGGCTGGGAACCTTGGAAAAGTTCCACCATGGAGTGAACACTATCTGCACCTCCCCGCAGTGGGGCGTGAGACGCTGGAGACCCCTGTGGATGGTCCACAGAGTTTGGCTCTCACCCCACCTTCTGTTCCTTCACTGGGAGAGTTCAAAGGGCTGGGAACCACCGATGAGTTCCACCGAGGGGTGAACACTATCTGCGCCTCCCCGTGGTGATGGGGCGTGGGACGCTGGAGACCTCTGGGGAGGGTCTGCAGAGTTTGGCTGTCACCTCACCTTCTGTCCCTTCACCAGGAGAGTTCAAGCGGCTGGTAACTGTGGACAAGTTCTGCCGAGAGGTGAAAACTATCTGGGCGTCCCCGGCAGTGGCGCGGCTTGGGTCGCTGGAGACTCTAGGGAGGGTCCGCGGAGAATGGCTTTCACCCTGCTTCTGTCCCTTCACTGGCAAAACTCAAGGGGGTGGGAACCGCGGACAAGTTCCGCCAAGGGGTGAAAACTATCAGCACGTCCTCGGCAGCGGCGGGGCTTGGGCCACTGGAGACCCCGGTAGGATCCCAGAGGATGGCTCTCACTCCCCTCTTCCACTCCATCCCTTACAGGGCTTGGGCTGCTGCCCGAGTCCACCGGGCAACTCAGTCAAATGAGCAATCTGTCTCACTTTTCTGTCCCTTCACAAGTGAGGCATAAGGAGCTGGTGTTTATAGATCTCCCAGCAAAGGTGACCTTACACTGTGCTCTGGAGATTTCAAATTACTTTCCGCTCCTGCCGCCTCTCCAACCTGCCTGCCCATCGTCCCCCTGTGGTAAGGATCACACAGCCATTTGGCTGGCCGCTGAGTGCGGCCAGCTTACACTCCAATATCCGCAGTACCACTCAGATTCTCGGAACTTCACAGTAAATCCACTGATTCACTTTATTCCTTTTCCCGGTGCTGCTGCCCCTGGAAGCTGATCCTGTGGGAGAACTACCCACGTGAGTGATTTAGGCCACCTTCTTCACCTCCCACTCCAAGAACAGAGAGCAAGGAGGTCATCCCT
>VSMD01055304.1:0-14676 GCA_008750895.1 Mirza zaza
GGAGTTCGAGACCAGCCTGAACAAGAGTGAGACCCCCGTCTCTACTATAAATAGAAAGAAATTAATTTTTCTATAAATAGAAAGAAATCAATTGGCCAACTAATATATATAGGAAAAATTAGCCGGGCATGGTGGCGCATGCCTGTAGTCCCAGCTACTCGGGAGGCTGAGGCAGGAGGATCGCTGGAGCCCAGGAGTCTGAGGTTGCTCTTTGTGAGGCTGACGCCACGGCACTCACTCTAGCCTGGGCAACAAAGTGAGACTCTGTCTCAAAATAAAATAAATAAAATAGTAATAACAAAGGTGATGGGAAATGTTATTTACAATAAATAATCTATCTCTGGCCAAGAAATTTGTATCTTTACTTTTTCCCCCTTGAATATTAAAAAAAAAAACACTGCATACCATAATAAATGATTATGCATTGCTTGAATTTATCATAGAATTTATCACATATATCATTTAAAATAAAAGTTTAAGTATACTATCTATGACTGCTATTTGGTCAGTTGATTTTATCTTTTTTATTATTATTTTTTTTTTTACTAAATATTACGTCTTGGCTATTATTCATATAATTTGAGTATGGCAAACCCGAATGCCTAGCAGAGGAGAGGCAGGTATTGGAAATGAGTGAAGAGCGGTAGGTAGGATGCATGTTCAGGCCTGCACATTTATACCCAGTTTTATTGGATCTGATCTTTGAAAACAACTTTGGCATTTGGGTTATTATGTAAAAATCCTCCCAGTCTTGATGTTACGTGTAAATCGTGCGGGTCCAATTAGGACCAGAAGCTTCTACGTTGTCTCTGATATGGAGATGCCTCATCAAGATTTGTAATCTAATGACCTACTGATGCTCATCCCCTCTCCGGACTTATAATTCTTTGCCACTGTTTTGCTGAAGTAAGGGTTTATAGCCAAGGCACCATGTCCATGAGTCACTCCAGACGATTTCCCCGCCTGCACGCATGGAGAAATCAAAGTATGAGCAGTAACTTCCAGTTGACTGAAATGTTCAGAACTCAGGTAAGGTAGATGCAGGTTCGATAGGACCTGAAGCTTGTGTGATTTTTATGTTCTTTAGGATAAAGGATGGACAATTACAACCACACTTTCAGATACAGGGTCTTGGAAGGGACCTTAAAGTCTCAACTTCATAAGCTTCTGGATGAGGACAAGACGAAACGGAGTGAAAGGCATCAAAGCACTAAGGAAAAGCACACAGTTTATTTTCCAAGGTTGATGAAGGGAAAAGGAGCTCTCACTTAACATTAGTGACCATTTCAACAAAACTGAAAATATTCTGGCAGATGAACTCAGAGCTCTGTTTAATTATATACATATTTTTAAGTGTTTTATTTGCACAAAATGTAGACCATGTTGAAGGTTCCTTAATAAAGAGTTCACATTTTGATCCAGGGGATGTCAGACCATGTATCTCAATTCATTTTGAGAAGACAAATTGCCTTCTGTTTAACAAAATAACATTGACCTTAGATGGAATTTTCTTTCAATTCCTAGGGAAGCCAAACTCTGCTTGTTTACAGTATCTGTTACACAAGTAGATGAAATAGATAATTGAAGAAAATATAGGGCCATGAAGAAGCAAAGCTTTCTCAGTTTTAGTTTTCAATGATCCAAAGGCCTAGGAACATAAGTATTTGATATCGAATGTCTGCTGAAGGACCACAAAGGGCAGAAACCTGGAATTTTCCAGAAAAATCTTCAAGAGCAATAAAAATCTAAAAAAAAAAAAAAAAAAAAAAAAAAAATGTAATGGGAGAATTAGATAATTTGTCAACAAACCAACAGCAAAGTTGGGTAGATGGACCCTAGGTAGATAAATGATATTAAGTTCTGAATTCTTTGATTCAGCCTTGGTTAAAATTGTAGTATAATCAGAGATTCCTAGTTTCAATGGTGGTGTTTCATGAGAGAATAGGAAGTTGAGAATGAGTGTTGGGAGAATACAGAGCGTTGATTGGGCATCTTGTGTTTAGAAGCAGGTTAAAAAAGGAGGTTAGTTTACATACATGTAGGCGGTAGAGAGTAAAGAGCTCAGATCTCAGTATCTGTGTCAGTTCCTCGGGGAATTACTCCTCAATCAATTAGAATATGTCAGGTATCCTTTTATCTCTCTCTCTCATGGGATCATGTCATTTTTCTTTGTGGCAGTTTTTACCTGGATTCGAATTCCAGTTTGTCACTTGCTCAGCTGTTGGACCTGGGCCAAGTTACCTATACCAGGCTGAAAATAAAGTGGTTTAATTTAATAAGTTAAAAAAGTAAATTTAAATGTAATAAGGATAATTAATTTTAAAGAGTAAAGCTCTTAGAACAGTAGCATATATGGGTTTATTTCATTGGAGTGATTAACGATAGCAGTTACGATCGACCACATACATGGTTTCTACCTGGTCATCACAAAGTTGTGTATTAGTCATCTGTCGATAACTTTTCCATAAGATCAAAAGGTTTGTTTCAATTAAGATTTTTCAAAGATCTTTGCCTTGAAAGTTTGAGGCTATATGTATTTCCTCTTAAAGGCGGCATTCGATGGAGTGCTTTTGAAGAAGAAAACTGCTCATTTAAGGCTGTAAATGTTTGTCATAAAAAGTTGAATTTCTTATCGACTCTGTTGTAAATCAACACATTGCTTATGACCTAACCTAGCTAATCCTGTTATAATCTACTTAGCAGTATATACGAATTAACCATTTTCTAAATCAGCAGCATTACATGAAAACATTCTTTCCTACATCAAGTTTATTTAAGTAAAACTTTAAATAAGCATCCGAAAAGATTTAAAGCATAATGTAATATCTCAGTTTTTTGAAAGTTATAATTTCTTATGCAGTGTTCCATAAACGTTTTGGTCTCAGAATCCGTTTATATTCTTAAAAACTACTGAAGACCCAAAGAATTTTTGCTTATGTCATTAGATCTATTCGTAGTTACCATATTAGAAATTAAAACTCAGAAATTTTTTAAAAAATACTAGTTTATTTAAAATAACAATACGAAACCTATTACAGAATAACATAACATTTTAAAACAAAAAAAAAACTGTATTTTCCAAAACAAACAAAAAAATAATTGAGAATGGCTTTTTAATATATTAATACTTTTTTTGGCTGTGTGCGGTGGCTCACGCCTGTCATCCCAGCACTCTGGGAGGCCGAGGCGGGCGGATTGCTTGAGGTCAAGAGTTCGAAACCAACCTGAGCAAGAACAAGACCCTGTCTCTACTATAAATAGAAACAAATTATTTGGCCAACTAAATATATATATAATATATATAATATTTATAATACATAATTATATATAATATTATATATACTATAATATATAATATATAATTATATATAGCATATAATTATATATCATATATATATATATATATATATAAAAAAATTAGCCAGGCATGGTGGTGCATGCCTGTAGTCCCAGCTACTCAGGAGGCTGAGGCAGGAGGATCGCTTGAGCCCAGGAGTTTGAGGTTGCTGTGAGCTAGGCTGACGCCAGGGCACTCACTCTAGCCCGGGCAACAAAGTAAGACTCTGTCTCAAAAAAAAAAAAAAAAAAAATACTTTTGCAAATCTCTTTAATGTCTGGCTTAATGTGTTAATTAAACGCAGTGGTGAAAACTGCCACAACGAAAAATGACATGAGCCCATGAGAGAGGTGACAGGACGCCTGCCATACTCTGATTGATGGAGGAGTAATTCCCAGAGGAACTGACATGGATGCTGAGATCTGGGCCAGCAAGAGGAGGGACCTGGCAGAGAGCATGGCTTGTAAGAAGGCCTTAGGGGCGGGAGGAGTTCCATGCATTTGGAGGGTGGGAAGAAGGCCATTCTGGTTCGGATTAGGCGAGGGAGAAGGCAGCAGCTTGTGGTGAGGCTGGAGAGGGGAGCTGGGCGGGCATCACGCAGGGCCTTGGGCTTCACGTGGACAGACAAGCGTGGGCTTCTTCTACGAGGAAGGGGCCATTAGTGGAGCTGACACGACCCAACTTGCGTTTCTGAAAAACATCCCTTTAGCTGCTTATGCAAAATAGATCGAAGTGGATGGGAAGGGTGGATATGGGAAAACAGTTTCACAAATTTTTGTAGCAGAATACGAAAGACATGATACATATTTAGGAAGTAATACAAAGAGGGAGTGGTGATTGATTGGATATGGGTGATAAGCTCAAGGGAAGTGACTAATGTTTTTGTCTTTTTCTTCAACTCATCCATTTTCACCTAACACACATGGTTTTCTTCTTAAATGTAGTAAAAAAAAATTTAAAAAAACCAAAACATCAAATTAGACCATGAAGCAGAAATGCTGTAATTGAGCTAGGGGCTTGGATTTGCTGTCTACTACCTGGGTAAAACTTTGGAAGCGTGTCATTGTTTATTCATTCAGAATCATGGCATTTTTATTATATATTGTGCACCATCTCACAGATGCCACGAAAATTGTACTTTTCAAAGAAATTAGCCGGCATTCGAATGCTTTGATACAGCTACTACTTGAACCTATTTGTTTAGAAGGCAAAACTAATACACTCTTATTATAAATGTATATAAATATAAAATTTGCCCATTTTATATTCTTGGAGCGGGGGTAGTTCGATAAAACAGAATCTGTCCATCATAGCAGGTGCCATCCTGAGTTTCCAGATGTCAGGGAGTTTCTGCCAGGAAGGGAAGACAGCTGTTTGGAATGGGAGAGGAAGAGAAGAAGCTACTGCAAAACATGTCAAGAGTTTTATCATGGGAGTGAGATGACAGTTGGTAGCAGACACTGGAACATGTCTGGAAAAATCAATTTTGCTCGTGGCTTGGGTGATAGCCTTAGACATGAAAAAAATGCTTTGTGTTATGAGATCCTGCATTTGTCTGGATTATCTATTCAACCAACCTTATTCAAGTGCAAGCTGTAGGATTAGCAGATTGTAAACATTCCCTGATGGGTCCAGTGTATTTTAAAGCCCAGTATTAGAAAGACAGGGCAATGGACAGTTGTATAAAATATAAATAAATAGTTCGTGAAAGTTTTTTGCCTGTGATTGTAATCTATTTGAGACACTGAAAAATTCCACCTTACTCCCAAAGGAAAAAAAAAAAAAATAGAAGCAGATCTATCACTATGAAGAAGAGCTTCAGACATGTAATCAAATAAAATATTAATATGTCTTCTGGGTTTTAGGTTTTCATTGAACCGGTGGTTTAGTTCTGGCTCTTATCTCTGTTAGTTTCTGACTCCGAGTGTCTCTGAAAAACAGACGACAGATTTGACTCTGAGCACTGCATGCAGCTGTCCTGGAGAGATTCTTTAGAACCGCCTTCTCAGATTATCCCAGCCTTCTTCAAATTGTCCACAGTTTCTGTATAAATTCCCTCTTGTTGTTTGAAATGTATTAAAACCCAACAGAGCACGCGATCTCATGGGCAACTGGCCAGATTTTCTTTCATTTCGTGGCCAAAGCTTTGGCTGGCATTCTGAGATGTGCTTTCACTCTTGACTTTGACTGCTGTGGGCCACATGTGGAAAATATTTTCTTCTTGCCAGCTTGGCTTACAAAGCCGTGCTTGATATGGTGTGTGTTCGTTTTACTACGATTACATGTGCCAAGTACTTGAAGTATTATGTTTTTTCTTTTTTTTTTTTTAATCACAGCAATTGATTAGGGCTTCAAAAAGTTATTAAGTTTTGGAAAACAGATTGAAATCCACTCCAAATATTATATTTCTTAATTGTAACGTTCTTTTAAATGTTCTTCTAAAAATGATTGGAAATTTCGTGTTACCAAGTGCAGGCATTGTACATGTTTCTGTGTATGAAATCGAAGAGAAATGATGTGAAATAAGCTTTAAATATTTTTTGCTCCTGATTCTAACTGTTGTCAACTAGGATGATCGTTGAAGCTATATATTTTAATTAAAAAGACTCTGGCAGGCATTTACTAAACAGATTCATTAATATTTCAGTAGATGGGTAGGTGGAGATTTCTTGCTACTTATGTTCACATTGGACACTGCAGTTGCTTTTAGAAGCTTTGAGAGTTCAGGCAGGCTCTGCAGAATTCTAAAATTCTGATAAACACAACCTAAATATTTATATGCAGTTTAAGAACTCAAGCATAGAATACTATGCTTAAAAAAAAAAAAAAAAGACCTTTTCTTTGCAAAATGAACCAGGTGTAGTAAAAGGAGTACTGTATGGAGATTTGGGTGATTCTGAGTTTAGAATCTGCGATTTAGGAACTCTTTCAGCGTTAGAAAAGTGAGGTGATTGGACTAATATGATTTTTTTGGTTATTTGTACATTTTCCGGTTCGGCGGTACAATTCCTTTTTCAAGTAACACCTAATGTGAAACTCTCAAATAAGAAAGAAGATGAGGCCAGGCGCGGTGGCTCACGCCTGTAATCCCAGCACTCTGGGAGGCCGAGGCAGGAGGATTGATCCAGGTCAGGAGCTCGAGACCAGCCTGAGCAAGAGCGAGACCCCCGTCTCTACTATAAATAGAAAGAAATTAATTGGCCAACTAATATATATAGAAAAAATTAGCCGGGCTTGGTGGCTCATGCCTGTAGGCCCAGCTACTCGGGAGGCTGAGGCAGGAGGATCGCTTGAGCCCAGGAGTTTGAGGTTGCTGTGAGCGAGGCTGACGCCACGGCACTCACTCTAGCCTGGGCAACAGAGAGAGACTGTGTCTCAAAAAAAAAAAAAAAATGATATAAGCTGAGACCTTTTGTTTGTAGTGAGGGTAGGGTCTGGAATCTCATCTATTTAGTCTCTCCCCATCTCCCGACTCAGGACCACTCTCCAAACTTCTTATTCCATGAGATTATTCTATATAATCTCTGTGTTCCACACACCACAGCTTCAAGAGCCCTGGGTTACCCGAACCATCCCATTTTTCTGCTCTAAAAATCTTTGGTCGTACGTTAAATTCTTTCGTTTTGTCACTTAGAGTTAGGAAATGTGGATAAACATGCTTTCTGATGATGGCATTTTCAGAGTGGCATGTCCTTGTCTCTCTCCTGCTCCTGGTACTCTGAACGATTTCTGTCTGCTAGTTAAGTGATCACAACCAGGTCATGAAATCCTGAAGGGATGTGTTTGCAATCTGTGGGAATAACTTCTTGATGATGTCTACAATGACGATTCTGGTTCCCGTCTGCTTCATTGCAAGGCGTGTACGTAGGAGATGCAATGGTGAGATGTAGAAAAGGCCAAAAAAGTTCAAGGTGACCCTTACCTCAGTGGGCTGATAGTCTTAGTAGAAGTCTTAGTGGGAAACATCTGCTGTTGGGATCCACTGGAAAACTGTTCCTTCCCCATCTCGCGTGGTTTTCAGTAGAAATGTCAATACGGTGGCTGGTCTACATGTGCACTTGGCTTGGGTCTGGCCAAATACGATGTCAGAAGCAGATGCCCCAGCGATGGTTCCAGAGAGCTGATGCATTTCTTAAGAAGGGTTGCTCAGCACCCTTCCATGGGATCTGGTATATGAAGAGAGAAGACTTGGCTCGTACAGCTGTGGGTTTGGGGTTTCAGAGCCTTCTTGTGGAAGAAGAGTATGAGGCCAAAAAGCCAAAGGCAACTGGAGACAAACAATCGGGAGATGGAAGAGAAGGAGATTGGGGAGACAGAGCAAGAAGCGCTCCATGCCTTCATCCAGATTTGCCTGACGTTTCTCCTGTCTTTGGAATGCCTGGTTGTCAATTATGTGAGCCAATGAATTCCCTCTCTAGTGGAGGCTCATTTGAGTTGTGTTTGTGTCATCCTCAACCAAAGAGTCTTGAATTATCAACATGAGAAACCAACGAAGAACACAAAAAGCAACCAGAAAGCACCAGGTACTTTGAGAGAGAGAAAGACCCCTCTCTTTTGCTTTGCTGAGCATCTCAGCATGTTAAACATACATTCACTAAATGCTAGGCTGGCCGTATCCGGGGATAGAGAAATGCCTGAGACAGGCACCTGCTCCACTCTGAAGAGCCCTTGGGCACCGGATAGCCTGGTCTCTTGGAAAATGGTTAGGATTGCTGTGCCCGTTCTTTCTCTGGAAGTCTATTATTCTACATTCTCACATCTTCCATTTCAACCTGGTTTCAATCACAGGATCCTTTTTAGTCCCCTGTCTCAGCATTGTTTCTTTTCATGTATGTTGCAGATCATATTGATTTTTCCAAACTAAATACCTATTAATAACATTACACTCCACTTAGATTTTTTTTTTTTTGCCCTATCTTCTTACTAATTCATTAGATTTTTCTTTAACTCCATTAATGACACTTAGTTGGCTTTGGAGATATTTCAACCTTCTTATATGTCTCCCTTTATGGCAAACAGATATGTTTTCTAGAGAAAATTTCCTGTACTATCCCAAGCACAGATATTAGTACTGTTTCAAGAGGTGTCTTCTGTCTGAACCTTGTTACCAAGGTCTTGGAAGTTTTTCTTCTGATACGTGGAGAAGGTCTGCTCTAATGTACACAAGCTAAACTTTTTTCTTTTTTTTTTTGTTTTTGAGATAGGATCTCACTCTGTTGCCCAGGCGAGAGTGAGTGCCGTGGCGTCAGCCTCGCTCACAGCAACCTCAATGTCCTGGGCTCAAAGATCCTCCTGCCTCAGCCTCCCGAGTAGCTGGGACTACAGGCATGCACCATCGTGCCCAGCTAATTTTTTTTATATATGTTGGTTGGCCAATTAATTTCTTTCTATTTATAGTAGAGATGGGGTCTCGCTCTTGCTCAGGCTGGTCTCGAACTCCTGACCTCAAATGATCCTCCCTCCTCGGCCTCCCAGAGTGCTAGGATGACAGGCGTGAGCCACCGCGCCCGGCCAAACCTCAATTCTTAATGATATCAACACAATCCTTTGATTTTATCCATATGACATGCCCAAGAGTCTCAGAATATCAATACCAATCCTCCTACAAATAAGGTAATTACTACCAACATTTTAGACTTTTTCTCCCAATCGCTATGTTTTTAAATAAAATCACTAGGAATAGCACTTCTGTGAGCACTTGTAACACCAGCTGGATATGATATTAAGTTTATTTGTTTTAGTTTACTTTCAATTTATAGAGATTGCTGTCACAGATTTAATTTTGTATTATAATTATGTGGAATATTTGTATGATTTCAAAGTAAATCTATAAAACAAGCATATTCAAAGTGGTCTAACTTCTCTCACTGTTTCCTTACACCTTATTTCTTCCTCCTGAATTTTTGTAATAGTTTCTTATTCATTTTAAATATAAAGAAACATAAGATATACATACGATTACATATATGTGTTTGTATACATATATCCACATACACACACACATTCATGTCCCATTCTTTCTTTAATAAGTTGTGTATACTCCATACATTTTTCTCTGACATTCTTTTTTTCCTTGGCTAAATCCCCTGGAGAGCATTCGATTGCACTTTCTAGAGATATTTCTTTTTTTTTTTTTTCAGTTTCATAGTACTCCATAGTTGGGATGGAGTGCCATGAAATTCCATCCTCCATTTTCACTCCATCCTCTGTTTATAAACATTTTGGTAATTTCTAGTCTTTTGTTATCATAAATAATGCTGCAGTGAATAGCTTTGTACAAACATATTTTTTTTTTATCTTTGCCAGTATGTACTTTGGATAGATTCCCAGAAGTGGAATCCTATGTCAAAGGATAAATGTGTATCTAATTTTGCTAGATACTGACAAACTCCCATCCATAGCTTTTATGCTTGTCACTTTGTATTTATGTCAGAACTATATGAGAATTTCTATTTCCCCAAGACTGGCCAATATTCTTTGCCATTGTACTTAAAGATTTTCCTATCAGATAGGTGAGGAATGGTATCTCAGTATTCTTTTAGTTTGCATTTCTCTTATTAGAAGCGAATTCCAGTGCATTTTTATGTGGTTAAGATCCATTTGCATTTCTTTTTTGAACTCATCAGTTCATAGTACTAACTCATTTTTCTGTACGATTCTTGGCTCTTTATTCTCATTTTTGAAGCTCTTAATATACTAGAGACTTTTGTCTCTAGTGCAACTTACAAATATGTTTTCCCAGTTTGTTTTTGGAATCATTTTCACACAGATCTGCAGCACGATCACAGGTATGCATCTTTTTCCTTATTGCCTCTGGATTTTAAGTCATCGTTAGATCAAGTTTTCCCAATTCCTAGGTTACTGAGATAACGTATGACTGTATTTTCTTTTAGTCGTTATTTTCAGTTCTTATAGTTAAATATTTGATCTGTTTGGGATTTATCCTGGTTTAAAGTCTAAGGAATGGATCTGATTTTATCTATCTTCATGTGACGATAAGCTTGTCCCAGGAGTGCCTGTCATAACTCCATTTTCTCTGCAATGATTTACGAGTGCCATATTTATCGTGTACTAGTCTATATTCAGTTGGGATTATCATCTTCCTGTTTGTTTTATGGCTATTACAGGAGACTTAGTTTGTGCCTATTTTTAAAAGAGTGAAGAAACTTCCTGAGAAGCTCCATCTAACAGGGGCTTTTGCCACAAAAGCTTGGTTTCTTCAATAATAGGAATCTGTGTTTTTTTATAAAAGAATATAATCACTAAGGCAAGGCAATGGAGTTCTGTGTGGGCAAAAGTTTTAGACTTCTTTTTTTTTTTCTTTTTCTTAGCTGAATGATATTAGAGAGCCATTTAGCTCTAAGTTTCCAGGACTAGCTGCAAAATGGAGATATCGTTCATATATTCATTTGGTAAATATTAAGAGAATGTCTGCAATATTTTCAGGCACAGAGCTAGGTGGCTTTGGATGACAGAGAACACACTTATTTTGCTTTTAAGGATGTGTGCAACCTCCTGCTTCCTCTCTGAGACTAAGAAAGGTTTATCAAGTATACTGAATATATTTGGATAAATGTATTTCCCTTAATTTCCTTACTGGTTGAAATTGGGTCAAATTGGGTCTTTCCTAAACTGCTCTCCCGCAGAGGGGGCTGGGATCGTACTCCTGGGTCAGTGAAACCCATGCCTCTGGGGGAGGGGTGGATTGCTGGACTAGATCTAGGGTAGGAATGGAAGGGAAGATGGTGGCAGGGAGTTGCATTTTTAAACCATAAGCTCCTCTAGATCGTGGTGTTTTAATGAATCTTCACCTCCCTAACCGCTAGCTCAAGTGCCTACACACAAGGCATGTCTGCAAAAACTTGCTGAAGAACACTGGGTGAGCTTCATAGCTACTAAACATGGCTACATAATTAAACCAAGTGTTTGGGGTTTTTTTGCTATTTAACTATAGTATGGCTGAAATAATATATTAAAAATACATTGATCACTAGGTTTCATCAGGCCTAAATAAGTCGGTTAAACGTTATAGCATTTGTTTTCTTTAAGTCCTATTTTGGATTTTGCATGCTCGATAGAGAGTACCTGTATTCTGAGACTTTCAGTATATTTGATAAACATTCTTTCTCTCTGAGTTGAAGCAGATAAAAAGCAGTCTATTGTACATTTCCTTAAAAGCAAAATCAGTGTTTTCTCTTGTTACTCAAGGCCACCTAGCTCTGTACCTGAAATATTGCAGACATTCTCTTAATATTTATCAAATGGATAAATGAATGATATCTCCATTTTACAGCTAGTCCTGGAAACTTAGAGCTAAATGCCTCTCTAATGTCATTCAGCTAAAAAAAAAAAAACTTTTGCAGACACAGAAATCCACTGCTTGCCCTAGTGATTATATTCTTTTATTAAAAAACAAAACAAAAAAAACACAGACTTGTACTATCGAAGAAACCAAGCTTTTATGGCAAATAATAACCAATACTTTGAAAAGAAGGTTATTTCTTAGCAGAGATTGAAAACACATACGTCGTATATAAAAGATGACTGGTGCAGAAAAGGAGCTAAGTGCAATGTTAAGGCACTCACCACATTGGCCTTTGTCTTTATTTCTCCTCTCACAATGTGGGCATTTAGGGTTTTCAGTTTCTCACAGATCCTTAAAAAAGTTCGACTTTTATAGAATGCTTAAAAGTCAACATCTAATTTCTTTAAAATGAGTTTAGGGTGCGGGGGAGGTGACTTCAGAGAACACACCGTTCAACTCAGACTTGGCAAAGGATTGAGAAAAATTTGTCAAGTTCTGAAAGCCTTGTGTCTTTTAATAAGCTTCACCAACAAAATAAATAATGTGATTAAAATGGTTCATAAGGTTAGAGTTTTGCCAGTGGCAGTTTGAATTTTCCCCAGCTTAACACATCATAAGTATGACACGTCACACCTGCCTTTGTCAGCAATTCTTGCACAGAGATTAAGTGCAAACACTTTTAAAATGACAGCTTAGGCCAGACGCAGTGGCTCACGGTGGTCATCCCAGCACTCTGGGAGGCCGAGGCGGGAGGATCGCTGGAGGTCAGGAGTTCGAAACCAGCCTGAGCCAGAGCGAGACCCCCGTCTCTACTAAAAACAGAAACTAATTGGCCAACTAAAAAATATATATAGAGAGAAAAAATTAGCCGGGCATGGTGGCACATGCCTGTAGTCCCAGCTACTCGGGAGGCTGAGGCAGGAGGATCGCTTAAGCCCTGGAATTTGAGGTTGCTGTGAGCGAGGCTGACGCCACGGCACTCACTCCAGCCTGGGCGACAGAGTAAGACTCGGTCTCAAAAAAAAAAGACAGATTAAAATGTATCCCCATTTAAGAAGAATCCCTGGTAAATATGGCACAGGTAAAACGTTTCTAATAAAAACATTACCGCCAAGTACCCACTCGATCCGTTTGGAGGCCTCAGTGTTCATGGGGGACGTCTACCCTCTTGTCTAATGCAGTTTGCCCTTATTAATGCCTCCACGTTCCTAGGCTGAGTGGCTCAAGCCTATAATCCCAGTGCTTTGGGAGGCTGAGGCAGGAGGATTGCTTTAGGCCAGGAGTTCAAAACCGTAGTGAGCTATCACTGTGCCTTTGCACTCCAGCCTGGGTGACATAGCGAGATCCTCACTCTAAAATAAATAAATAAATTTCACACACAAAATTTAAAATGTGTCTGCAAAAAAAAAAAAAAAAAATTGTAGCCTCTGTTCTAAGAAGACATTCCCGCTACCACATCCTTACCAACCAGGATCTTGAGTTTTCATAGTTTGTATGCCTATACATTTTTTTTTTTACATGTTCTCAAGGCAGTGACCAAAAACATCATATCAAAAGACATTTTTGGGATAGGGACATTGAGAAGAACTTACATATGGATTCCATAGCTTTTTGACTGTTTTCTAAAGTGTCATATGGTTACATTGACTTTCTTTTTTTTTTTTTTTTTTTTTTTTTTTTTGAGGCAGAGTCTCCCTCTGTTGCCCGGGCTAGAGTGAGTGCCGTGGCGTCATCCTCGCTCACGGCAGCCTCCAACTCCTGGGCTCAAGCGATCCTCCTGCCTCAGCCTCCCAAGTAGCTGGGACAACAGGCCTGCGCCACCATGCCTGGCTAATTTTTTCAGTATATTTTTAGTTGTCCAGCTAATTTCTTTCTATTTTTAGTAGAGATGGGGTCTCACTCTCGCTCAGGCTGGTTTCGAACTCCTGACCTCGAGCGATCCTCCCACCTCGGCCTCCCAGAGTGTTAGGAAGACAGGCGTGGGCCACCTCGCCCGGCCCATATTGACTTGCTTCATTCTCTCTTCTTTCTGGATGTTTATGGATAGAAACACATAGGCACACGCTCTCCCTAGCTGTCTAACAGACTCAAAATAACACTTTGGTGGAGGAAGACGTGAACCTGGCCTTCCTAGATGTGTTCTGAGATTTTTTTTAAAAAAAAAGGGCTTCTCATTTTTCCCATGTCTCTACAGCTCATCACCCACTAATGGAGTGTGGGTGTGAGCACGCTTGTTTATTGGCACTCATATTCTTTTGAGTTGGGTCTTGTTGGGGGAATCTATTCTTCCTCTTTACTGAGATAAGAGTTTCAGTGAAATTAAACTCGAGCAGTAACGGCTACTGAAGTACCATAACCCTAACCCTGTAAAAGGTACAAGCTGACTCCAAATTAAATTAACAAAGTATATAGTGTGAGGATTTTTAAGGGGCAACTTCTTTTTATTCTTACACATATGTGCACACATTCAGTAAAGCACTCTATTGAAACTTAAGACCATTCACTTAGAAATGCTTACTGAGAAAAAAATAAAATTAAATTAAATTAAATTAAAAAAAGAAATGCTTACTGAGTCTACGTGTTCCTTAAACCAGATAAATTAATGATATAACTGCCTACCTGTTCTGCATTCTTTTCAAGAATTATCCTAATCATTCAAGGGATCCTGCATTGCCTGACTGATAAATTCATCTTTCTGCAGCCCTTGCCTTAGAGAGCTTAGCTATAATGGATTAGGTTTAATTCTTACAGTCTTGTGTTGTTTTCCTGGCATGTTAAGTCAAAACAAAAGAAAAAAGATTGTGCTTTTGGCAATAAATCACGGCCTGCCGGCAAAGTCAACATTTACTCACATTTGCCAGGTGGCCATTAAGAAACTCCAAGGCCAGGTGCGGTGGCTCATGCCTGTAATCCTAGCACTCTGTGAGGCTGAGGCCAGAGGATCGCTCGAGGCCAGGAGTTCGAGACCAGCCTGAGCAAGAGCGAGACCCCATCTCTACTAAAAATAGAAAGAAATTAATTGGCCAACTAAAAA